>VDFB02367094.1:0-67399 GCA_007258455.2 Sequoia sempervirens
CATTTTCCAAATTAGTTTCGCACCTAGGGTGTTGTTTTGTAGCCTCACCTTTCGTAGTCCTGCCCTACCATCCTCTTTTGTTTTGCATGTTGTGTCCCAGCTAATGAGTGGGATTTTTCTCTCATCCTTAGACCCTTTCCAGATGAATTTCTTGAGGACTTTTTCCACATCTTCTTCAACTTTTAGGGGTGCCTCGTAACAAGACATAGTATAAATGGGGATTGCAGATAGAACCGCTTTTTCCATTGTTATTCTCCCTATGAATGAGAGCCAACTATGCTTCCATGACATCCCCTTGCTTCTACATTTCTCAACTACCTTTGACCAAAGTTTTGCTTTACATGCGCCATCAAAGATCTTTACCCCTAGGAATTTTGCTAGCATTTTTCCTACTTGAAAGCCCATAATTCTAGTGATGGCTTGTTGTAACGCCTGCCTTGTGTTAAAAAAGAAGATACATGATTTCTCCTTATTCATTTTTTGGCCCAATTATTTTTCATACTCATCCAACACTCCTTTGATTACTCTAGCTTCCCTTATACTTGCCTCCCCCAATAGGGTAGTATCGCCTGCAAATTGCGAGTGGGAAATTGGTTACATTTGGAGCCACAAGCATGCTTTTCCACACCAAACGGTGGCGACAATTTTTGATAACACAGCTTAGAGATTCCACCATAATTACAAATAGGAAAGGAGAAATGGGGTCCCCCTGCCTGAGACCATTTGTGGCTTGAAAGAAACCATGCAAAGTTCCATTAACTACAATCAAAAAATGTACTAAGGAAATGCAATAGTGAATGAGCTCACACCATTGGGTACAAAATCCCATTTTCTCCATAACCTTGATTAGAAAACATCACACAACTTTTTCATAAGCCTTGCAAACATCCAACTTTATTAACATCCCTGCCTCCCTACTTGTCTTAAGTGAGTGTACCATATCTGAAAGGAGTATACTGTCTGTGATTTCCTTGCCTGGCACAAAACCATTTTGTTCTACAAAAATTATGTTACCCATTACCAATTTCAGCCTATTTACAAATACTTTGGTGATCACCTTGTATACGGTATTGTAGAGTGATATGGGTCTATAATCACCAAAAGAGTGACATTCAATCTTCTTAGGAATCAATGCTATTACAGTGTTATTTATATCTTTCACGAAATGCTTCGTCTTTTTAAAATCTTCCACCAACTTCCACAAATCATCTCCAATGAAACTCCAACACGTCTGGAAGAATTTTGTTGGGAACCCATCTGGCCCAAGTGCTTTGTCTGGGTGGAGTTGAAATAGAGCACTTTTCACTTCATCCTTATAGACTTCCCCGCAGAGCATCGAATTATTTGCCTCGCTGACCCGTTTGTCTATTGTTTCCAAAAACCTGCCACCAACTTCATGCCCACTTTGACACCCCAACAGGTGTTTAAAGAATTCAACAACCACCATGCCCACTTCCTTGATGCCGCGTACTGTGTGGCCATCCATGGCTTTAATTTCCTCTATCTTATTTGCAACTCTCCTTGCTAGCACAGATGCATTTTTTTTTTGAATTTGAGTCTACTTCACTAAGCTAGACTTCCCTAGATTTTTCTTGCCAATATATTTCTTCTTTCTTAAGGAGCTCAACCAGCTTGGCATTCAAATCCTTTTCCTTGTGAAAATCATTGTTCCTCATGCCTTCTTTGATTACTTTCTCATTCAATGCTTCCAGCTCGCCTTCCACCTAAGCCTTTTCCACAAAGATGTTTTGAAATTTCTCCTTATTCCAGACTTTTAGTTTCTGTTTTATAAATTGGAGTTTCTTAACTATTTTAAAGTTAATCGATCCTCCCACTCGAGTCTCCTTCCACCAGCATTCCAGAAGACTAACAAGACCATCATCTTGCCACCACATATTCTGGAACTTAAAGCTTATCTTTTGCAGATCTTGTTGCCCAGTAATATTTAGTTCAACTATAAAATGGTCTGATATTGACACTAGTTGAATGCTAGCCAATACTCACAGACCCTTCTCAAACCAGGTCGAGGAAACGAAAAATCTGTCCAACTTTTTTGCAATTGCTGTGAAGTCCTTACGCCTATTGGTCCATGTGTAGATGCCATTTTTTGTCAGTTAATCGGCTGCTCCAACATCTGCCACAACGCTTCTAAAGTCGATGGTGGCTTGTGAAACACTTCAAATCCCACCCCTCTTTTCGGTTGGGTCTAGGATGGTGTTAAAATCATATTTACATATGTTCTTTGTGGGTGGTGTCTTCAATTAATTCATTTCTTTGTTGTAGAATGAAGAGAGAAGTTGATAGAAGAAACTAGGCGAGGATATTGAAAGATTACGAATATAATGTGGAGAAACCCTTTCTAGAAAATCACCAAGAATTATTCCTATTGTTGATCTTTTGAATTATGACCATCAATTCTTGTGAGAATGCTTCTTCTATCTTTACCAATCTTCTTCACACCTGCAAATAACAATTATGAAAACTCTCTTCAACTTGAATGAGATATAGAGACAATATGCAACCTTGTAATCTCCAAATGGTGATAATTACAATGCACAAGCTCAATCCCTTGAAAATGTACGCCATATTGCTTCAAGTTGAGTTATTCTGTGAAGACTAAAGCTTACAACATGTGCTTCATGCATTTGGGAATCCCAAACTGAAGCTACAACTTATCCTTCACTTTGGTGATAATTCCAAAGCTCTTCCTCAAAGTTGGGAAGTAATCCTACTTAATTGAGTCTTTCAGAAATATCTTATCATGCAAGAGAGGTAAATCCAAGAAAGCATCTTGGGCGCCCAAGTTGGATCCAAGTGATTTCTAGTTAATTGAAACATTTACTCAACACCATTCATGCAAGAATGGTCGTCCCCTGTTAACTGGAGGTAGTCCTTGTTATCTGTCATACAACTCAATGTTATTAGCCATGCATTCCAAGTTAACTGAAGTTAACTAACATACAACTGAAACTAACTGAAGACAACTGAACCATAACTGAACTGAACTGAACTAAACGGAACTGAACTGAACTAAACTGAACTTCAAGCATGCAAACATCAAATCCTAACTCTTAGGATCTTTACATGCATTCAGAAGTGTTATTTGTTACTAGTAGTTAAACTAAAAGGTGAGTGTCACCTTACCATGTGGGTGCCCCATGTGCCCCTATTATTTAGGAACTCACTATGGATGCCCTCACATGCTCCTTACATTTAGAATTAATTAGAAATTTCAATAATCATGATTATTTCATCAAATATTAATCTCATCCTAATCTTAGTGTTGTTGAACACATTCCAAGAATCTAGGAGATACATGAAATAATTAATGTTTAGGATTTGCAATTAAATGGCATCCTATTTCCAACACGAATGAAGTCAAGTATCGAGCACCACAACGCATCCTTTTCCTCAGTTTTTGTCTGTCTGTAAACATTCATGACCACAAAAGAATAGTTCAAACCTAAATCAAATACTTTTTCAACCATCCAATTAGAAAAAGAGCCAATTATTTCCACTGAAACCATTGCTTCTTTCCAGAGAATTCCCAATCCGCCTGGGTTCCCCACAAAGTATTGGAAGTACCCATTCTAGATTTGGCAATATTTTAGAAATTTTGCCCCTTCCTCCCCAAAAAGTTTAGTCTCTTGCAACAAGATAATATTGTCTATACTCTTCTAAAGATGATGCTTGACAAGGCGTCGCTTGTTAGGGGCCTTCAGGCCCCTGACATTCCATGTTGTTATATTCATTGTTTCCCAAGGGAGGAGCTTCCTCCCTTGGTACTTAAAAACTTAGTGATGCTAGGGAACCTTTTTTCTACAACTTCTTCCCTTAATTACTTGGAGGATTTCTGACCTCTTGTGCTTCCAGTTGTGCTGATTTTGCCCACACCCAGGTGTTTGGCAGTCGATTGGGAAATGCACCTATCCTCGATGACATCTAGCATGTCCGCTGGATCCACATTGGAATCTAAATCATCACTTGCCTCCGAATCGACTTCTACGGCCCCATCTTGATCTTGTTCATATCTCATCTCCTGAGGGGGGACTTGGGTTGTTCAACTGAATGCCTCTTGTCTTTCGGTTCCTTATGAGAGCTAGCTTGAGGCAACATCTCCTCCTTTGAAGCAATGTCCGTTTTCATAGCCCTCACTTCCGGGGCCCTGGATGAGGACCTCTATTCGCAAGGGGGTATGTCCTCCTTTGTTTTTTCCTTCTAGACCCTCCCCCTTCCTTTATTGCACTCCAATGTTGTGTGTCCCTAGGCTCTGCACTTAGGGAAAAATAAATTTGGCTCTTCAACTTCGACCCCTTGAAGCCAGCGATCCCCACCCACCTTTAAACATATCTAATTTGGAATGGTGTCTATAGCTGCAATTTTCAATCTCACATACTTGTAAAGGTCACCGTCCAGAATACTCATGTCCATTTCTATAAGGGAGCCCAGAGTGCAATCTATCTTTTCCAAGCACTCCACAGTCCAATATTCCATTGGGAGGTTGTATAACTTGACCCAAACCGTGTGATCATATGGCCTTAATTTTACCGAGTCAAAATTCGGGCACCATGGCTACATGTATAGGGGTGTGTCACCCATAAACCACATATCTCCCTCCGTGACAAGCTTCTTTGCTTCTTCATTAGCAAAAACAACCAGAAAAAGCCTTTTGGTTGAAATTGCAACATAACCTCCTTCTTCCATTATTCTTTGATCCAGTTTTTGATTAAAACCCTAGCCGACGTCTTCCCCATAAAATGGACACAAGAATGCATATTCCCCCAGGATAACCGCATCTAATTTAATTTCTTCCGTGACATCAATTTCCATCAAGATTTCTTCTGCATTTTGTTTAGAGATGTTCTCCCCCATGGGGATCCGCCCTCCTTCTGGCCTTCTTGCTTTCCTTTTTTTCCTTCCCCGACGATTATTGGTTGGCCTACTCTGAGTTTGCCATACCTTTTGCCTCCCGTTTTGATTTGGCCAAGTTGCTTCAGGCGGTCTTTGCAGGCTCCAATCATCATTCCTCCCCAAGCCGAGAGAATCATGCCTTCTCCATGCCACTTCCAGTCCGTCCACTAAGGTCATGGATTCAGGGGTGTCATGCCTCTTGCGTTTGGTTGTGCCATTATCGAGTCCTTCCTGCCTATAACATGGATCGCATTTGTCCACCCAACACCCATCTTCAAAAACCCATTGGGGCATAGTCTGCAATCCATTCAAATTTGCCTCAATCTCTTCATCCCCCCAACGGCGTTTGGGCTCTTTTTTCACTCCTCTGCACCATCTCGTGCTTTCCTTGAGGCTCGCCAACCTTTCCTACCTCTCCAGATTTTGCACCTGCGCCACCCTACAAACCTACACTACTAATAACATTTATTTATTTTGGAAAGATTTAATGAAATGGTTTTATAAAGCAAAACACGAAAAATCATTCCCTAAAAAAATGCTTAATTTTCTTTATCCGCCAATAACACACAAAACTTTTTTAACTAATCATATGCACAAAAAATAATTTTTATAATTTATAAAGTTAAATATTTTACAAGTTGACTTTACAAAATTAAATTTTATTTTAGTTTTTGTTTAAATATTGTTTTGTATTGGTTGAAAAACTAAATTATTAATAACTAGTTAACTGAAAAAAGCCATACTCATTACAATAGTACTATGCCTAAAGGCAAGTACTAATAATATATCACAATATTAAAAATTATCATATAATATTATAAAATTATTATCTAATATATTAAATTATATATTAGATGTTATATACTTACATATTATATAATATATATATTATAATATGATGTTAAATTTAATATATTACATGATAATTTAATATATTAATATAATTACGTCAATGTGAGGAAAAACTCTTTAATTTGAATTTGATATTCAAATGTCAAAATTCAATGTAAGGAAAAACTCTTTAGTTTGAATTTCTACATTCATTGTATGTAGACATTTTCTCAAGCAGATTTAAAGTAGATTTAAAGCAGATTTAACAAGAGCTGCAAAGCAGCAAAGTTCCTGCCAGAAAGTTTTAGAATAGTTTTGTTTTATTTGTTGAGTTTACTATGTTTTAGGAACAATTAGTCAAGATAAAGCAATTGTCGCCTAAATTTAGGAATTTGATCATTGATAGGGTCAACTTTGTCTTCCATTAGAAAATGACTCTTATAATAAAAGAATTTTGCTCACTTCAAAATTCTCATGCTCTAGTTGTGCTTTTAGGCATGAAGAAAGCACAATTTACATGTTGCCAGCATTATGTAAATATTTATGAGTTCTAATATTTCCTTAACCATTTATCATTTATGATAAAACATCCTCTTTCAAAAAGCAAAGATCTTTAGAACTTTCATTGTACGTAGAGTCATGTATAGCCAACTTGCTTAAATGTTACAGTTTTCTGCACAAATGAAAATGAAAGCATATAGTTCCAAGTCCTCTTATAGGTTCCTAATGTCTCCAAAAAATTCCTTACGATAGAAAATGATCTTTTTATTCCATTCAGTAATTTAGATAACTCATTTATAAGCCTAATAAAACTTATAATGTGAAGTCTATTGCAAAAGGCCTAAATCAAACATCAAAAATATCAATTGAACCCATATGCCCATTTTGATGATTGTAGAGTAGTGGAAAAAAGCATTGCAATAGTTATTGGACCAAGACCACATGGTAGACAATTAATTGTTGAAGCTATTCTTGAAGCCTCTTCATAGGACTGACTAATTTTGGTATTCTCTTTTAGCACTAGGATCATGCAAAAGTGGAAGCAATAGTTTTAATTTACTATATATTAACCATCTTTTACTTACAAACTTTTTTTGAAAAAGGAAGTTAGAAGGTGCCATACCTCTACTGCATTTAAGCCAAGATCAACTAGTACTACACTAGGTTTTAGCTAATGACCACGAACCAAATTTGGCACACCTGCTGCAGCAACAAGAATATCTACTTCATGAGTAAAATCTACATAGAAAATTCTTTATGTTTTGAGTAGCTATCCAGTCTACATAATTTTTTTTGGAAACATGGTTTAAAACTTTAAATTAATACTTCAATAAAGATAGTCTACTATGTTTCAAATTTTAGAGCTATTCAATAGAATATGGCCCATATTCTAACATGTCAAAAACTTTTTAAAGAAGAGATAATGTAGTCCACCCTTAATCAATGTGTATTTATTTATGGACTAAATATCTGTACTTATAAATTTATAGATATGTATTTTGCCAGATAAATTTTGTCCTTATACCAAGCAATCTAAAAATCAACTAATCATTGTTCATTTATCAATATTTGTTGACCATTTTGAAGTTGAGATAACTTATAAGGATTTGGGTGTGTTATCCTTTTCAAACCCAAATCTTCTACCATCTCATTGGACATTATTGTAACACAATTTAACTACTTGTGAGATTTTTTTCATCCCAAGTTTTTGATGAGCACAAATATGAATGGATTCCCTCTATCAATATTTATCGCTGCCTCTTTCTAATTAATGTTGATTGCTATTTTATTTCAAGTATTAATAAAACCTCATATAATATACATGAATTACAAGCAAGAAACCACTAAAGGTTAGCATGGGAAAGCAAGGCATTCCAGTTGGTCAATGGATTGTTGTTCAAGCTGGGGCCCAACCAAATATTAAAGTGTGTGGCACAGTAAGAGATTGGGAATGTACTTCAATAGGCACATGATAATATTATTAGAGGCCATTGGAACTTCAAGTTCATGCCGCAACATGCAATGTACTCTTGGAAAGTCTATGGTGGCCTTGATGCCAAAGAATAGGTAACAAAATATTGAATTGGAAAACCATTAAAACAAGACTTTATGCCCCTTTGGCCATCCCAACCATAAGAAATATTTGAAATATAAGGATTGAACTTCATTTTCCCATTAAATTTTAGCCAAAAACATCAGTGTAAATACATTGTCTTTACCAATAAAGTATGTGACGAAGTGAGCTCAAGCAAGGGCTAGGTAAAACAATAGAAAGGCCAAGTCAAGGCCACAAACAAAGTTTTCATTTTAGTTATAACATGTGGATTCTCTTGGTTTGGTTAAAGATTCTACGATCCTTGTTGTTCTTAAATCCAGCCCACTTCCCATCCCCATTCCCCCTAGTGCCATGGATACCAAGACCAAAGACTTGTCTATGAGAATACTATTACCATCACTCAGTTCAATCAAGCTTGGATGAGAGGAATTTTAATGAAAAATGGAAGAATGTCAAGGATCTTATTCAGATGAACTTAAACTAGATGTTGAGAACTTCTCTATCTTGAAAGATCGCAGTACTAACTTTATGTTCAAACCTCATAATTTCTTTCTTAGGATTTCCTCTACTTCCCCCCAAATGATGGTCATGCTATCAATATGGCCTCTTGGGGTTATAATTTTCTAAAGAAATATAAAGATGAGATTAAAGAAACTGTTTGTAAACAACAAAAGCAGGTTAGGGTTTTTGTCTTCTAAGAATGAGTAATGAGAAAGTTTCTCTATAGAATTCCTATTCTCCTAAATATTTTCCTAAGTTTGATGACTTCAAACTGGATGTTGATAGTCTGCAACAAATTTATGACCTTGTGTCTATGACATATCTAACTGGGGTCATCATGCAATAGAAAGTCTGCACAACCTCAACCTACATTTGGTTAATTATCCTTTTATGTAAGATAAGGTTTGCGATGAAGGTCCATGGTTAAGGGATGATGTTGCCGAGAAGCCTATGATGGAACTTAGCATGCAATGTGGCATTAGATTTATTCCAACTTGCCAAATAGGCTTGGAACCTTGTGATTTTTATATCTTCTTGTAGTGCGATTAATCTTGCAAGGGGGTGCACCCATTATGACCAACACTTAAATATGGAATCCTTAGTTTTATAGCAGGAGTTTTGTTTTAAATAGTAGGTTTATATTGACTATTGAAGGTATCTTCAATTTTTATATTTTGGTATACATTAATGATAGTCAATAGACAAGTAGTGTCCCAAATCAAGCTATTGGGTTTGGCTGAAAAACTAGATTTATGTTCCTCTAATTTATTTAACCAAAATATTAAAGAAAGTTGAAACTAAGTTTAAAGTTTCAATAAATGGCATATATGAGAGACAAATCATGCAATGAGACTATAAATTAGTTTATCTAAGGGGCAACCAAAGTCGATAGGGTGATTGTTTATTTGCAATGTCCCTTCCCATATCTCTTATGTGGTCATGCATTCTTATGAAATTGTCATTGTCACATTCAACCAAACACTTATGCAAGAGACTTTCCCAACTTTGTAGACCACTCAACCGCAATCCATTCCATACTTCAATTACCAATCTACTTTGTTCTCCAATGAAGAAACATGTAGTATCGAGAAAAAATCTCTTTTTCTTCATCATCAAGGGTGTCATAACTTATTTTGAGCCTCTTCTTGATATAATCAGGCAATATTCTTGAAATCTTATGTAGTTGTGATTCCCAATACTCTATGAAGAACTCACGACATAATAGTGCTCCAAATACCTTGAGAAACAAAGGTAATCTGTTGCATGCATTTACAAACTTTTTAACAAGCTCCTTGAATCCATCCGATGGACAAAATGTTAAGAAAGCATGCCAACAAAAAAGCTGCTCGGCCTGCAATGAATCCAGTGGTCTCATTGTATATATGGAAGAAATAACTCAATATTTAAGGACATCATATGCCCGTGTGGTATCAATGATGAGACTACCACTTTCAAGGTTATCGATTTGTGGACAACAGAGCATCTAGTTGCTCCACTTTATCTACATCATCAAGAATAATCAATACCTTAACAGATCTCAAACAGACTAAAAGAATACTTATTCCTTCCTCTATATTCTCAAATGCAACATCTTTGACACCAAGATCATTAAGTAGTTTTATCTTCTTGTTATGCAACATTCCTTTGGATGCTGCATCTCAAACATCAAACACAAAACTAGACCTTTCCATCGTGTTGGGTTTGGTGAAGCCCAAATTGACAAGTTTCTCAATAAGGATGCCTTATGCCTAAATTGGCAAGTTTCTCTCATAGATGGATTTTTCTAATTATTGGAGTGGAGACTGTTTTATATATATGCTGCTGGTTGAATATGTAATCAAATTAAGAGTTAATAAAGAGATTTTCCCTACTATTGAAAGTGGATGTAGGCAATTACCGAACCACTATAAAATTTGTGTCTTGTCTCGTGTTCTTTAATTTTTCTGTTTTCTATTTCGTTTCTTTGCTCATTTTAATACTAACAATTGGTATCAGAGCTTGGTGAGGTTGAGAAAAGGAAGTTGTGACTAATGGAGGCAAAATTCTTCTTCTATAATTTATAGGAAAATGAATATGGAAGCTTTGAATGATTGGGCCCAACCTCTCATGTCTTGGTCCTGTGGCTCTGAAGAATTTTATGAGGAAGCTATTCATCCTACTAAAGATTCGCCATCATTTGATTTTGGGGCTGCTCGAATAAAGTTTCTGGATGAATTAGATGCTGAAACTAAATTTGTTATGGAGGATTTCATATGCATGTTGGAATCTGGTGGTGATCGTAGAAGAGGAGTTGATGGGGCTCCTGATAATGAGTACTGGTTTGAAGATAGGGTGCCACAGGTAGAAGATTGGGCAACACGGAAGAAGAAAGTGTCATTTGCAAATATTGTTGATATTTTTTATTATGAGGAGTATGATACTTTGAAGAAGAGCAATAACCATAGAAAAAGGCAGTGATCCAAATGGAGAAAGAAAGCAAGAGAGGAAGAAGGGGCAGAGGAACCAAATGAGGGAAGTTCTGAAAGTGCTCTGCAAATTATTTTGGAGGAGAGTGAATCCCCATGTGATGGGGAATTATCATGGGCTCCAAAAGAAAATCCCATGCCCAAGCCTGTCTGTGTAGAGGAGGACCTCTCTGAGAGGGAAGATGAACCCTAGGTGAGTGAAGATGAAGATGACCATGTGGAAGAGGTCAAAAATTGAGAGGCTGAAATAATGGTTTATGAAAATCAAGTATTCAAGTCAAAAGGAGAAATGATTTATAATAATCCATTGTTTGACTCCTAGGAGGCGGATGATGATGTTGCTACGGTTTTCTCCAAGAAAAGCATCAGTGACAGTGACAAAATAAGATATCAGTGCAGCAAAATGAGGGTTTGGTTCGGCACATTTGATATTCCTAAAGAAGTGGAAGGCAACATGGACAAAGCCATGTATAACCTGAATCTTCTATTGGAGCCTTTGTTTAAGGATCGGGTTTGGACTGGCGTTCCCACCTCGTTGTACTACCTCGCACACCGTATTCAGCCTGATGGGAAGATGCCCAACACTAAGACCTTTGGAGGCAGAGATGACGCTTTCAATACATTTTTCAGGGAGATGGGCGCTAGCAAAAATGTTCCTTGGGTTGTATTTTTTGATCTGGAAACCACTATTATAGATGACAAAGAACTTGGATTGTCACCGCAACCTGCTAGTAGAACCTCTTCAACTGTGCTTGAAGAGGGTGAAGTGAATTTGGGTATGGAGAATCGTCACTTGTTGGAGGATTCTTGTTTGACTGCAAAATAACTCTTTGGAAAAATGCCCACCGCTGTGGAACTGGCCATGACCTATTTCAAGGAGTTGAGCGTAGTTTCTGCAAAATGCTCTAGTGGGGCTCATCGAGTGCAACTCAATACAGGAAGCAACGAGAATGTGTCGCATGAAGAACTTAAACAACAGGAAGATATTCCATACATAGAGGTGATCCCTCTTAAAATTGAGGATGGAACCCATACACTCCTTTCATCTCAAAGGATGAGTTTCGGAAAGCCAATTCAAGGTTGGTGGCTTTAGAAATCGCTGCAAGCGTTAGAAGCGTTAGAGATTTTGGATGCCTGTGTTCTAAGTGCAGAGTCTGCAAAGCCTTGGACAGATGGGGCACGGGTTTGGACTTGTCCACAATAGCTCATCATTGCCCTAAAAGAATCCAATGGCATGATAAAACACTATTTTCATTTGAATTGGATGAAGTGGTTTTGTGGAGAATGAAGAAAAAGATAGAGGAGTTAGATGGGGATGACAGTAATGACGTTTACAGGTTGAGAAATTTTAGTGATACTTTTGTTGTTTCCCTATTGACTATCGAAAAAGTTTTGTGGGATGTGTTTGCTAGGGTGGAGGTGTATGAGTATGCCGATAAATATGAAAAATCATCCTTCCTTACTTTGATCAAAGCACTCGCCACTCTGTCCGAGGCTAAAACTGGGCACACCCCTAGAGATAAACGTATGGTGAAGGATGGCGCGAATAAAACTACCATTTTGGAATGGTGCCTGCATTGGTTTGAGTGGGAGTGGTCGCATGAGCAGGAAAATAAGCTTATGTTTGCAAGTGTAGTATTTCAAGATGTTTTTGAATCTGATTTGATTTGGAGAAGACTCATTTAGAGTGTGCTAGAACAGAGTCTAGTAAAATTAAAATCTTCTCAAGGTCTAGTTGTGATGTAAATGTTTGTAGTGGGGGAGATCTCCGAGCAGTAATTTGGTCTTCAAGTGGGAGATTGTTGGGTTTGGTGAAGCCCAAATTGACAAGTTTCTCGATAAGGATGCCTTCTGCCTAAATTGGAAAGTTTCTCTCATAGATGGATTTTTCTAATTATTGGAGTGTAGACCAGGAGATCTCCGAGCAGTATTTTGGTCTTCAAGTGGGAGATTGTTGGGTTTGGTGAAGCCCAAATTGACAAGTTTCTCGATAAGGATGCCTTCTGCCTAAATTGGAAAGTTTCTCTCATAGATGGATTTTTCTAATTATTGGAGTGGAGATCGTTTTATATATATGCTGTTGGTTGAATATGTAATCAGATTAAGAATTAATAAAGAGATTTTCCCTACTGTTGAAAGTGGATGTAGGCAATTGTCGAACCACTATAAAATTTGTGTCTTGTCTTGTGTTCTTTAATTTTTTGGTTTTCTATTTCGTTTCTTTGCTCATTTTAATATTAACACATCGAAGAGGATATTTTATTGTATAATTCTTTTGCAAGGGTGGTCTTTCTAGAACCACACATGCCACAAATTCCCACAATTGGCACAACCTGATCATCCTAGGTGGATCAGAGTTTTTTCATCTAGAAGTCTTGCACTATTTCTCTCAGACCGACAGGATGTTTAGCAACCAATAGTGGCACATCGTTTTTAACTTTCAAAATAAATCTCTCAATTTTCTTTAGCAGCCTCATCTCTTCACTGAACAAATAAAATCTTGAAAAATCAAAATACTAATAACTAATCATGCCAAAGTTAAATGCATTAATATGAAAATGAATGAATATTCTTACGATAGGGAGGTAGAGTTTATCACACTTACTCATTAGTTTTGAAGATTTCAAAAGTGTAAAATGAGAGTTCGTGGAGTGCCTTTTTCCACTCCCGAAGCTTTTGTATGGAATATCTACCTTTCCTTTCATGCTCCTTAAAGGTTTCAACATACATTCTGTTCTGTCGATCTACATGTCTAAGATCAGCAGGCTCTACATGGTAGAAAACAGGAAAATTTTTGGCACCAGTTTTAAGTATAAATGACAGCTCTTCCAAACACCAAGCTGATTTTGCATAATTCTTAGAAAAAAAATTTATATGAAGCGAGGCACTGCGCATTACTGCTTCTAGTGTTGTAGGGAAGAAATCGTCACATTCCAACTCCTCTGAATCTAAAAAGGCTCTCACCTTCAATTTGTTGAGGAAATTATAGATAGTGCTTCCCTAACCCTTCCTAATTGTAAGCCTTAGCCTAAGTCTAATCTTAACCATAATTATAACTTGAATTCTAATCCTAATTTTAATTCTAAACCAAACTCTAATTTTAACCCTAACATAAAGATAAATTTTTGAAGTGTGATTAAGGGGAACATTATTTACCTTTTCATTACCCTTATTCTAACATTAATTTGAAATCTAATTCTAATTCTATCTTAACCCTATTTTTAATCCTAATTCTAACAATAATCCTAACCCTAACTCTAATCATATCTATAATTCTAACCATTAAACTAGTTAACCCTATTTCCAAACCTAATCATAATTATAATGATTTTAGAATTATAATTATTAATAATAATTAAGGCTCTAGAATTATAATTTAATTAATTTATAAAACTAATGTTGTAATTAATTATTTGATTATAAAAATTCTCACCACTAATTATTTAATTAAACATTTAAAATAATTATTAAATAAGATATGATTATAATATAATTGATTAAAACATCTATAGTTATTTTTATAATTATTTTAAATTTTAAAATAATAATTAATAAATTAGAATTATATTTATATATTCTAATCCTAAAGTTAAATAATTATATAATTTTAATTCTAATTCTAAATTACTAAAATATTTAATTATATTTTAGTGAACTATAACCCTAATCATAATTTAATTAAAAAATAATATTATTATAATTGTAAATTAATCTATATAATTATAATTATAATAAACTTAATTCTAAAACTAATTCTTAATTATTAGTATTTTCAAATTAGATTATTTTGATTATATTTATGTAATATTAATTATAACACTCACCTTAATAAACAATTTTTAGCATTATTATTCCACACCCTTGCAATTATATGGAAATCGACTTAACTAAAATACTTAAGGTATATCATAAATTTTATCTATATGAAAATTTGCTAATACATTATGCAAATTTATGTATTAAAGCAAACAAATATTTTAACTGGTGTATCATTTTCATTAGTTGAATGAAGTTCACCTACAAACCCTCCTTAACCCCGCTTAATTGATTTTCTTTGGAATAATGAGATGACAGAAAAAAATTCAAAAATTAAAAAAGTAAAAAATCAAACATTTTACTTTTTAAAAAAAAATATATAATGAAATTAACATTGTTGTGGAAAATATCTTAAAAAAATTAGTGCAATCATTGATCTTTTTTATATAATATTTTCTTTCTTATAAATTAAAAAAAAAAATAGATTATATATGTTACATATTATACAGTATATATTATTATAATGCCATGTTAAAATTAATATATTACATATGAATTTAATAAATTAATATAATATATAATCAAATATAATAGATTTAAAACTAGCTATATTATATTATAAAACCATATTATTATCTTATATCATTATTAATAATAATTTATTTATTGACAAACAAAAAATTTACAACTAATCTCCCATGACTCACCAATTCTCTTCAAAATATAAAATTTATAATTTCATAGTAACACCATTTACATTGACAATTAAATAACTTCTAGCTTCCAAATTTTATGTTGGCACAACAAAATCATGGAATGTTTTGCAAACACAAAACACACCCTCGAACTAGATGCTCCTCCATCAATTTATTATTATTATTATTAATTATTTTAATTTACTTTAATTTAATTTATATTTATTTTATTCACAAATAATTAAAATTATTGTTATACTTAAATTTTTTTGTTGTGTTCTAAAAATTGGGTGCTGACAATAGTAGATTTTGTTATTTTACCCATAAAGAATTGTACACTACATATTTGATTTGAATTGAATGTTTTACCTACAACTTATGTTGTTTAGGACAATAAGAATATCTATCAAACAGACTTGGATTTCATAAAAAATAATGAGATCTTTCAATTATTGACATGGAGAATACATGTAATCTATTTAACAAAGTGCCTGCAAGAATATGACAAAATTGTATTGTAAATGTATGCTATTCACTAATAAAAAATTAAGTACACTTCATTCTTTTAAATGTTATTGTTGATATTCATTTGACTTCACTATTTAAAAAGATTATTGATAAGATACAAACAAAAATTAAACATTTTTTTGTAGGAAATACAGAAGAGAACTTGACAATACCTTTAAAATATGTAAAATTACATTGCACCCATGGTATCCTTACTCTGCAATTTTGACTATTATTCAATATAGAACAATACACTAAGACACTTCAAAAGCACTAAAGGGGAAAACATAGCATATGACCAATACAAATGTTTAGAATGGTAATAAATTTGCAAAATGTACTCATGGAAAATGCAGACTACATCCACTTTTAGAAGCAAGAGCACTCTATTAATTCAAATAAAATACAATATCAGCAGCTCAACGCACTACTGTCCTTTTTACATTTCAACTATCCAACTCCAAAGAGAGCATCTTGAAGTTTGTTACAATCAAGAATATGAGAGGACAAAAGAAAGAAATGAAACATCAAAGAATAAAACGGTTAGACAGATGAATCGATTGGGCTTCGTAATTCCAACATCTTTTACCCACATAACATAAATATGAATGTGTACTTGAATCACCTACAAATTGTAGAGGAAGAAGCATTCATAATGAACTATGAAGCAATTATATAGTTTGATTATATTTTGAAAAACCTAAAATAGTTATTTCAAATCCAAAAAATTAGAGCCTCAATTTTAAATCTAGAAAATTAGAAAATTTGTACCTCAATTGCATGTGCACACCCATAGAAATAAAATTAAAAATGCAAAGTACTTGTTTCTAGTTATATAGAAAATTTAAAATTGAATGATTTATTTAGACATAGATTTTAGTTAAAATTTTATTTTATAAAAGAATTTGACATTTATTAACAAAGTAAATAGATTTAGTAAATTTATTTTTTAAATAAAATAAATCAAACTATTTTAAAAGTAATTATATTAAAACTATCTAGAAATTAATTATTTTCATATTTTATTTTTTTGAAAGAAAATTAGTTTTGTTCAATTTATCAAATTTCAAACGAAATTAGTTTTAATTAATTTTATATTACAAAAATAGATTTCAAGAAATATATTTTAATTTATCAAAAGAAAATGAAAATTAATATTACCAAAAATTAATCTTAAAATATAGTTTGAATGTATAGATACATTTATTTAACAAAAAAGTAATCTTCAAAAAATTTAGCATAGTTGAATTTATTCATAGAACTAGTTGTATTGCAAAAATAATTTGAATAATTAACCTATATAATTTAAATTACATAGAATATTTAAGAAATTAGTATAGAGGAATTTATTAATTTAGAGTTGGTTAAATTTAGATTGCAAATGTAAATAGGATAGTTAAGTTAAAAGTAAAAGTATAGGGGAATTTATTAGCATTTAGAGTTAGTTAAATTTAGATAGCAAATGTAAATAGAATAGTTAAGTTAAAAGCAATTGCCATGTTAAATAGAATAATTAAGTTAAAAGTAAAAGTATAGGGGAATTTATTAGTATTTAGAGTTAGTTAAATTTAGATTGCAAATGTAAATAGAATAGTTAAGTTAAAAGTAATTGTCATTTTCTCCTGCCCTTTCCATCTCGCACTTCTCTTTCCATCTCCCACTATAATCGCAACTCTGATAATGGAGCCGGGAAAATTGTCCTTATCGCTCAAAAGTTTTGAGCCAATAAAATTGAGGAAAAATAATTTTCAGAATTTGAAAAGTTAAAAATTGTACATTTAACTTTAAAAAAAATAAAATATAATGTATTAAAATTAAATTATAATGTATAGGAAAGAAATTAATAGAATTTGATTGGTTGCAAGCAAAACAATTAATCACTAGTTAAGTTAAAGGGGTTCCATGGCAGGAACTAAAAATGATTTTAAATCAATTTGATATCTTATTCACTCTAAAATACTTTTTTTTATATCATAATCAATTTTATAATGATTTCATTTTTATTATTATTAATACTAAAATTTAATATTAATAATTATAATACAAATAATTACGCTGAGAGGCGTATTACGCAAGTGGTAGTAATGTTACTTTTTTTTTTTGAATTGATAATAAGGAATAATACAAAGAGTGCTATGAGTGCAGCATTACAGTTGTAGCAAAAACAGCTACAACATCGAGAAAAGTGATAAAATAAACCTCTAAAGCATGACACACAGGGTCCAAACTGCTACAGCAGATACAAGCCATGACGGAGAATAGAAACAATAACAATAGCATGATGGCAACCATCAGCACTAAGTGCAGTAATGAGAGACAACACAATATCTTCCAGACATCCACAAAATGACCTGAGCCAAGATCAACTACAATTGATATTCAAAAGTTCGTTGTGCTCAGCTTCTATAGGCAAGACTATTGGGGACCGCTTTGTCTAGTAATTCTGATTGCCTTATTCATCTCCTTTTGAAGCTCCTCCAAGGCTCTTTTAAAAACTTCAAGTTCCTTTGTGCTAAATGAAGATCCTTCACTAAGCAAATCCCTGAACTTTTCCATAGACTTTGCCACATGAAGAGAGACCTGCGAAGAAACAAATGCATATGTGAGTCTTCTTTCAGACTTAGTAAGCGCCCTCTTTACTCCCATAAACTTGTCATTGTTCCTTGCCTTCCAAATGTGCCATAAAACCTCGTTAGTGAGTAAATTCCAGAACAACTTGCAATCAAAATTAACTTTTAGATTACAAAACAAATATCATGCCAACTTATTTTACCATCTTTATTCCAAATATTCAAGCTATGACAAAAGAGATTCCATATTTCAGTAGCATATAAACATTCAAAAAAAATGTGATTAATAGACTCAGGCGTTCTACAAATGCTACAAATATCCAGATCCATACAGTTAGTTTTAAAAGGTAATCTATGTAAAATGACCAACCATCTGAAGCAAGCCTGTTTGGGCTCCATTGAATCATGCCAGACGAAAGAAAGGATATTCTGCCACTCCTTATGGTTCAACAAGATATCCCAACATTTATTAACATGCTCCAGAACAGAATCAGATTTTGTCAATTCAGCATAGATCAATTTAGCTTTGATACAGTTAATAGGAGAACCATCTTTCCAGGAGACATTACTAGCAATATTATACTCTTGATCAATAGACCTGGGAAAGCATACATTCCTACAAGCTTCCACCAAAGTAGAATAGGTTCTGAAATGGGAATCAAGAATATCAAATTGATTTCTAATGCTATCCCAGCTTATCAGCTCCCCATCTGAAAGGATATCAGTAAAGGTTTTAATTCCTTTGTTATGCCATGTTTTAGCAGAGCAACCCTGAAGGAGGGCAATACCTTTATGATCAATGTTCCACCATATCGAACTATGAGGGTTGCATTTTCTGTTCATGCTAAGAGTTATGCTAGTATTCTTAAGAAAAACAGTGTGCTTGGAAACTTCCCACGCCTTCCACAGGCTTTTGAAGACAGAAGACCCCGCAGGGACCATTGAATGATTACCAAGGAGAATGTCATTTAAGGGCAGAGACTTCCAAGACTTAGCCTGCTTCGGCACAGCTTGTTCAATATTCCTTCTTACCAAGACTTTCCAAGGTTCATTACCTTCCAGCGACCTCAGAACCCACTTAGCAACAAGAGCCACCCCTTGCAACCTAAGGTCCTTCAGACCAAACCCCCCTTGCATCTTACTTAAGCAACACCACTCCCACTTAACAGAGTGCCGCTTTTTAGCACCCTTACCATCCGACCAGAGGAACCTTCTTATTTTCTTTTGAATGTCATTCACTTGGTAACTACTAGCCAACTAGACAGATGCATAATAAACATTGTAAGAAGCAAGCACCTTTTGACAAACTTGCCTTCTGCCTGCCAGTGAGAGGTAGTGCCTATTCCAACCACAATTTTTTTTCTCAATTTTAGAGCTTACCCAATTCCACATATCCTTTAGGTCAGGGCTAACAGCAAAAGGAATTCCCAAGTACCTCACAATCTTATGGGGACCTCCCCACTGAAAACCAAATCTGTACAGCCAATCAGGCGGCTCCTCTTTCCACCCAAGAAAGGTGGACTTGTCTCTAAAAAGCTTGGCTCCTGAGGCAAGACAGAAAAGATCAAGCTTCTTCATTAAGGATTCCACATTATTCAGCTCAAGTTCCACAAATATGGAAGTATCGTCAGCGAACTGAACATTGATTAGATCATTATGATCAGGGAGGCAAATGCCCTTAATATTGGGAGAAAATGTATTGTCCCTAAGCAGATAATGAAGAGCATCAGACGCAATGACAAACAGGGCAGGAGCAAGCAGACAACCTTGTCTAATGGAGCGCTTAAGAGGGATTTTATTAGAGAGCTTACCATTAACCTCAACTTGGGCTGAAGCATCTTTCAGGAGAGTATCAACCATATTACAGAACTTAGTGGGGAATCCAAAGGCCTGGAGGATAGTTTTCAGAAAAACCCACTCCACCCTATCATACGCCTTCTCGAAGTCTAAAAGGAGCATTGTAGCATTTTGATTAGTGCAATTGGCCCACTCCAAGGCTTCCTAGCTAGTTATGAGATTTTCGAGGATATACTTGCCTTTTATAAAGCTAGTCTGAGTACTGCTTATAAACTTATGTAAGATATTGACCAATCTGGAAACAACAATCTTGGCCAGAATTTTATAAGAGACATTCAACAACGTTATCGACCTCCAGTTCTTAAGAGAGGTCTTGTCTCCACCTTTGGGGAGCAGCTTGATGATCCCCCTGTTGATGTCCTCACCCAACAAACCTTTTTCCAAGGCTTCCATATAGACTTGCAGGAGGTCATCACACACCCAGTCAGAAAATTCCTTATAGAATTCCACAGGGAGGTCATCCCCTCCTGGGGACTTATCATTACACATGGAGGAGATTGCAGAGGCAACTTCACTTCTGGTGATCTCTTTTTCCAGTTGGCGGCAGTTAGCTTCCCCAATCATCTTGGGAATAAGACCTTGTATGATGGCCCTGGCCCTCAAACCCTGGCCATCCCCACATTCCGAGGTGAAAAGATCTTTGAAGAAGGAGTGAAAGCACTCCAGCACATCCTCCTGAGCGGAGTAGAGCCGATCCCCATCCCAAATCTGACCAACCTGCTCCTTCATTTTCTTCTCCTTAAGAAAATTAAAGAAAAATTTAGACCCCTTATCCCCACATTTTAGCCAATTTAGCTTAGCTCTGACTTTTTGCCCAGCCAGCTTGTGGGACTGAATTTTCTGCAAACTATCTTTAGCAAGAGTTAACCTCTCACAAAGATCCCTGTCTTTAGTATTAGCTTGAAGATTGATCTCAGTCTCAAGAAGGCAATCTTGCAGATCTTTTTCATTTTTCCTTCGGTCCAGGGCCCGCTTTTTTCCAACAATTTGGAAAAGGGCCCGCCAACCTTTAACGTTGGCATTCCATCGCTCAATGGCAGAGACATCCTTCAATATCCATTTGTTGATTTCCCTTAGAGAGACAATTGCTTCTCTGCAGTCACTGTCTTCCAGGAGCTGGGTGTTAAGGATGAAGCTTTTATCTCTTTTCGTCTCCAAGGAAGGAGTGAATCTACTGATGATGGTGGTAGTGATTGGGTGGTGATCTGACAAGGTATAGGGGTAGATCAACACCCTGTTCTCAGTGTCACTCGGGAGGAAACTGAACACATCTTTATTAGCATAGAACCGGTCCAGCCTGCAATAAATCCTATCTTCCCCTTTCTGGGCATTGCACCAGGATAACCAAACCCCTTTGGACTGGCTTTTGCATCCTTCCATAGGGTCGAAAAGTTTCAGCTTACCTTTACATCACATCCAAAAAAACTTTTCATCCTTCCAATTCTAGATGGAACCTCCCCATTTGTCTTCTTTTTGCTCCACCATATTGAAGTCACCACCAAAAATCCAAGGAATGTCCTCCAAATCAGCAAGCCATTGCCAGAGACTACATCTTTCCCTATGATCATTGGGGGCATACACAGAGCATATCCCAAAACACGCACCGTCTTTTTCGATTCTCGCCCAAACAGCCTTGTTACAAGGTGAGGCACCACTCCCAGTAATGTACGGGATCCAGTGATTAGCCACCAGCAGGGCAGCACCGCCTCTCCCCTTCTCATGAGTAGTATAGTAGGCCATGGAAGAATTCCAGATAAATTTGAGGTTCGTATCCAGAGTGAACCCAATAGCTTTAATTTCTTGAAGGAACACAAAATCTTTTAACCTCTCGAGGTTGAGAAACCTCCTAATAATATATTTCCTGTCAGGGGATTCCAACCCCCTGACGTTCCAAGAAATGCATTTAAGCTTCATTGGCCAAGATCACGTTAATGTCACTCTGGTCACCTTTGAGTTGTTCAAAGTATTTGGGTAAAGTCTCATCAGTCTCAAGCTTCTTCGTAGCCAGAGACTACAAAACAATACTAACTTTTTTCCTTTTTATCTTGGATAACCCCACTTTTTTAGTTCCTCCAGCTGGTATACTATTCTTTCTTGGCTTCCCTGGGCCTTGTTTAGGTTTTAAAATCTGATGGTCCTGTCTCATAGTTCCATCCTCCTCATTTTTGCACACTTCGGTAGGGTGGGTTTTATTAAAATTCTCATGAAAGACTTATGTGTTTAGCTTGTTTATTTCATTTGGTTTACCACATCCCTGTTCAGATTGAATACCAGTCCATTCATTAGTGGCAGAAGGAACCAGGATGGTAGTTTGATCCTGAGGGGGGATCGGGTTCTTAGTTACTGAAGTCATTTCCTGCTTAGGGAGAGCCACGCCATCAGGCCCAAAGCTAGTACTACCCAACCTAAGCAGGGAATCAACAACACCAACTGCGAGCCCTTCCCTCGTCAAAGGCAAACTATCAACCCTAACCTCCTGCGCATAATATTCAATTGGCTTAGGACTGCACCGATTATTGTCTTTATTGATTTGAAAATTGGAAACTTGGATGTCAGGAACATAATCATATCGCTTAGCTAAATTTTCTACAATTCTCTGTCTAATCCCTCTCATTGCTAGTTGCTGGGCGTTTAGCTTTTCAACAAGGTTCGGGTTGTTGGCAATGCTGCGGGCCAACTCGAGAGAATTTGAAGAACCGACATCACCCGAGCTAAGGGCAACCTCAACCTCATCCCTAGAAACGACCTCGAATGAGTTGCGGAGGACCATGTCATTCGGGCGCTCCAAAAGGGGAGGAGGCATCTTTTCATGACTTCTCCCATCTTGCAAGACCCCCATAAATTCGCTAACACCCTTTGACATCGAAGGGCAGGTCAGAGATGACTCCTGAGAAATGGGGCCATCCCTACCCTCCTTCCCCACATCCGACCCACCAGCCCTCGGGTTTTCCTCCAACACGGGTTGCGAACTAGAATCAAAATGGGGAGGAATTGGGTCAGACACGGAGGGCTCGCGTCCTTTAGCCTTAGGACCATTTTTCCTAATCATCGGGCAGTTTTTCTGAACATGTCCTTCGCGACGACAGAGGAAGCAAGCATTCAAACCCCCGAGAATTTCAACAGGACAAACTGTGAGGCATCCATCCTCATTAATGACAATATTCTTAGGAATTTTGATGCCCGGGTTTAGCGTTACCAGAACCCGTACATCAAGGTGCGGAAGTGTGGCTTTCGCCTCATCAATCCGCACAATAGAGCCTATGGGAGCCAAAATCTGAGGGATGATCGCCCAAAACTCGGGCTGCAAATTTTTAAGGACTACCCACTTGGGGGTAGAGAGGGCCAGAATTTCTTCCGCAATGGCAGACAGAGACCACGGAAATGCCCTAAAAGTGCATCCTCTGAGGTTCCAGAAGGGTTTTTCAACGACTTTCATTTGCATTTCATGATTAGCAAGGAAAATAACAAATAATCCCCGTTGGATCATTCTACAAAATTTTACTAGAATCCCAAATTTATTTGCCCAAATTTTTATAAGCCAATCATCTATGAATTTTCTCGCTGGGACTCTGGAGGAGTCGACGACCGCAAAGAATAAGGCAGAGTCTTTTAATCTACCCCTCTCATTTGAAATAACAGATTTAAGAGCCTGGTTAGGAGAAATGACAAGGTTACTAGGAGCAGACGAGAGCAACTTACCTTATGACTGGCTATGCATATCAATCTCCTCAATTTCAAACCTGGCCTCTGCGGGGACCTCTCCACGGCCAGAAGCGAGCGCCTCCTTGAAAGACTTAGTCGCGCCCTCCATAACCACCGCTGGGTGAGGAATTCCAGAGTTACTCGGTTGAGGGCCAGGGATGCTCGAACCTCCCTCCATCACTGGATGGAGGGGTCCAGATCCCGCACCACGCCAAACCGGCCCTGTCCAGAAAACCCTAAGGAAAAACCGACAACAACTACAACGAACGAAAACGGCACAAACAAAAGGCGAGAAACACAAAATTAAGGGAGAATGAGGGAAGAAAACAAGCAACGATCAAACCTGCGTGGGGGAGTGTGCCAAACCCCCCACCGAGAGTGCCACGTCAAAACCCGTACGCTGCAACAGCAAAGCCCTCTAGTTTTCCTTCTTCCGAGGATCAATCGTATGTTGGAATCACTTCATGCTCATCTTGTGAGATTTAATTTTGGTCTAATGTTACTTTTTTAGATTTTAAAATTAGTTTAATTAAAAAAATAAACAAAAACTAAATACTTAGTGTCATTTAATAAATTTATAAGTTTTTAGGGTGAACATTTATTTATATAGTAACATAAATATATTTTTTATAATTGTAACAAATTTCAATGTATTTATTTGTATATTTTTCAATAGTGTTTTTTTTTTGCTTATTTTTCAATAGTTTTTAATGTTTTTGCTTTGTTTTTAAAACAGTTTTAAAGCTGTTTATTCACAAATTCATGAAGACCTCTATTAAAATAAATTAAAATAAATACTTAGTGTCATTTAATAATAAATACTTAGTGTCATTTAATAAATTTTTAAGATTTAATAATAAATATTTAGTGTCATTTAATAATTTTTTTAGTTTTTACAGTGAACATTTATTTGTAGTAACACAAATATATTTTATATAATTATAAGAAATTTCAATGTATTTATTTGTAATTTATTTGTTTATTTTTCAATAGTGCATTTATTTTATTTTATTTATTTTTCAATAGTTTTTATTTTTTTGCTTTGTTTTTAAAGCAGTTTTAAATATGTTTTATTCTCAACTTTCTTTAAATGTTCTTATCTTTGTTTGAATTCACGACCTCTATTAAAAGAGGTTGTTGAATCATAACGTTTTCAAAACTTTGCAGTTCCAGGTTTGGTTTTATTCTCCCGGAGTTGGATTTCTCACAGGTTTGGCTTTATATTTTTTGGATTCACTTGAGTTTAGCTATCACAAATTTGGCTTTAGTCCCGTTGAAACCAATTGCATTGTTATAATCTGTTGTTGTAATAAAACAAAACAAAGATTCAAGGAGTCGTAAGGTTTATTGTTTTTTATTTGTGGTTGTTTTATTATTGACTGAAATGGAAAGTCTCCAAGTTGAGTTTGTTGGACTTGCTAGGGCTCATTTGGTTTGGAACTTGGAAAGGTTACATATGCGCTAGAATCAAAACTAGGGTTGTGAAGAAAATACATAAATTTAATATTTTATCTTATCTTAATTGACAACTATATCACATTTGTTTAAAGAAGAAATTGGATATATGTATTGAAAATCAAATTATATTTAAAATCAGTCAATTCAAATTTCACGGAGAACTCATAAGATAACCTCTAATGTGTTATTGAGTCTTTTCTAGCTTTATTTCACTATTGAGTCTTTCCACCTGATTTATTTTGCTCATATATTATTTGATTGATTGAAACAGCGAGTTTACTATTGTTTTGAATAAGTTGATGAAAATAGGTGCCTCCAAAAGCTTACTATTGTTTTGAATAAGTTGATGAAAATAGGTGCCTCCAAAAGCGTATTTTATATATATTAATATTTAATATATGTATGCTAGTATATAATATATTAAAATAATTTCATAATATAATATACTACAAATATATTAAATTATATATCAAATGTTGTATATTATATAATATATATTTTTAATTTGTTATTAGATTATTTTTATATACTATATAATAATTTTTTAATTATATTTTAAGATATAATAAGTAAATAAATGTTTAGGATGAATAAAAATATTTAATAGCAAAAAACACCTTTGAAGAGTTCAAAAATTCTTAATTGTATAAATATTTGCAATAAATCCATACAGTTTAATTTAATTATATTTTAAGATATAACAAGTAAATAAATGTTTAGCATGAATAACAAGAGCTGCAGGGCAGCGAAGTTCCTGCCAAATAGTAATAGAATTGTTATGTTTTAATTAGTTGTATTTGATAAATTTTAGCAATGTCACAAATGATAGGTACCTGCTTGGTGGAAGGTGCATCTAATTGGTGACAAAGCCTGTGATAGATTTAGACCTAACAGAGGGCACATAGCACTTTACAATCTTGATTTTAGGATTCAAATAACTAATGGACATAGAACATAAGTACAAACCAAGCAACAATATAGCCCCAACATAAGCAAGTACAAACCAAGTAACAATATAGCCCCATTCTTAGCACAAAAATACAAACAAGAATAGCTCATATATTCAACAAATAAATTTCAATAGAGGAGGGGAAAAAGGGCAAAGATTTAAGGACACTGATGCCTTCCTGTAGTGGATGTGTTAATGTGGAAAGGTTATTAAAAGCTTTTAGTTTAAATACAAATAGTTATGTGTTTAGTGGATGTGTTAATATGGAGAGGTTATTAAGAGCTTTTAGTTTATTTATCATACAATAAATATTAAAAAATAAATTAGCTTTTCTTCAAATTTGAAGATTGACATTTAAAAAAAATAAAGGTGGTGATTTCAAGAACTCTCCTTGATTTAAGGTAGAGTTTTTCTGAATACACCAAATGACATTGTTTTTGATTATGGTTATTGCGGCAGAAAATTCGTGAAATGGAAGTAATGGAAGCGTATTAATCGCTTATATCAGGTGAAATTTGTCTACCAATTAGATTGAAGAGAATTGAATTTTGAAATAAGTTTTGTTATATAATTGGCATGTATACATTGATAGATAAAAAAATATTAAATAGAAAAAATGCTTGAGTTCTCATTGGTTAAAATGAGAATTATTAATAACTAGTTAAGTTTTGGCCGTGCCTATAGTTCCCTCGCAGGAACTAAAAATAATTAATCTATGGACTGAGGAAAAAACACCTTTAAGAGTTCAAAAATTATTATTTGTATAAATATTTCCAATAACTCTATTGGATAACAGTTTAACTTTGTGGTGGAAAAATACTTTATCATGAAAAAGTTCCTTAAAAAATTAAAAATCATGTATTTAACTTTTAAGAAAATTAAAATATAATATATAAAAAAGAAAATAATGCAAGCAAAACATTTATCACTAGTGAAGATCGAGGGTAAGTGCAAGGATGGAATCTGTAAAATCATAAAATGTAAACTTTTCAACGCTCAAAGTTATTTACCTCTTTTTGCGCTTAGGGCATTTTTTTCGACCAGTTTTTAATTTTAATAAAGCATGAGCGGAAGGTAAAACCCTTACACCGTCAATTCTCTGTTTCAAACAATTTTCGCGATTTTATGAGGCGGGGCAGCGGGATGGATTTTTCAACATTATACAGAAAGAAGCGAAGAAATTCGGGAAGTAACAGTTTGGCGTGATTCTGCCCTGCAGCGGGCAAGAAACTCAGGGGCACGAATTGCTCCCCTCGAAGCTCAGTTTGTAGCAAGCGGAAAAGCAATTGAAAATGATTCCTATACAAAACTTCGAGCAACATGCCCGCAGATTTATGGAACCGGAATTGCGTATCCTTAGAACAAATTACTTCAAATTTCTATATGTTTGTTCCATGTTTCTATTTTTCTTTTTGTTGGCTTGACATGCACTTTTTCAGCTATGCAAATTAGGTACCAGCTCGCAACGGAAGTGAGAGATAATCTGGAAATTCTACATACTTCAGAATACCTCAACTTTCTGAAAAGCTACTTCCGAGTGTTCTCGGCCATTTTGACGCAGCTGACAAAGCCGCAGGCAACCGACAGCGTTGAGCACAAGCTCAGAAATGTGATAATCGAGATTCTCAACAGGCTTCCTCACAGCGAAGTGCTCAGGCCGTCCGTGCAAGACCTGCTCAAGGTTGCCATGCATGTTTTGACTACTGACAATGAAGAAAATGGCCTTATTTGCATGCGCATCATTTTTGATCTTCTGCGCAACTATAGACCCACACTCGAATCTGAGGTTCAACCTTTTCTCGACTTCGTTAAGCAGGTATTTAGTTTGCTCATTTCTTTACAGTCTTAGCCTCAAATTTGGTAGTTTTATACGGCCAAGTTAGTTTCGAACCTAGGATCACTTGGAGTTACATATTGCCCCCTTTATGCTTTAAGGCGCGCCTTGTTTTCTTCCAGTAAAAGCAGGATGTTTAATACGCTCCGGAGTTTTGATTAATCAATTTCCCTGAAAGGGGCTCTTTTTGTTGGTTCCCAAACTTGCCTCCGACCAAACCCTCCTTTGTAGGGGTAAAACATAAAAGGCCTGACAACGTGTACAATAATTTGAAATTTGAAACATTTGCACAATTCATTCGGTTAATTGACATTGGCTTTATTCTTATGAATTGAGCGTGAGAGTGACTTTGGACATGGGGAAGCAAGGGTATATAAACATTCACGTTGGCATGAGTGGGCAAATGATCCAGAGTTCCCAATCTCTTCAGATATGCATTGCCCTGAAGGAAGGGGCCAGAAGAAATTTTTCAAGTCAAAAAGTGTGAGACTTGTTTGCATTATGTCCAGGAGTTTTTATGGGCTTGACAAATGGGCGGCCATGCTCAGTGGATTCCTCTTAGCTGTAGTTTAAAGAGGATAAAAAGACTGAAAAGCAAGACAGTGGGGGAAAGGAGCTGGACCTATAGACAAAATAATGAAGACCTATAGAAAAAATAATGAAGCTACCTGGAAAGGAAGACGAGAGCAATGAAGAGGCATCTCCTAAAACAATCCAACGCACCTAGAATATGAGGTCACTTAAGAGCCACTTCAAAAGTGACTAAAATTGAACTCTTTGAGCATGACATCCAGGAATATCACTAGAGTAGCAGGGAGTTTGAAATGCAACTGGGCAAGGAAGAAATTTGTTGAGTGAATGAAAAACAATAAACTTGTCCCCTTGATACACCATTTCTAAATCACCCTCCAACTTGCTGTGTCATGATTGCAATACCTTGGGATAAGGCATGGTTCATTAAACACTGCAGTGTTTTTGGTTTCCCACATCACTTACACAAACTGACGTGAATCCACTGTCTTTCTCAATAGAAACGTCATGCCTCCCGGGGAATTTGCTCACATTATTTTTTTAAAATGAAGTGGGGATTTATAACTGTTCCAGCAATTATTGTTCAGTGATGGGGTTAAGGTGTGCTCTATGCCAGTGACTATCCTCATTATTTAGGTCTGAGTGGAATTCTCTGTTGCAGTTGATGTGATGCATTCTTTGCAAGGAGGACTGCAAGCTTAATTTGTTCACAAGAGCCTACAACACCTGCCATTCATCAAAGATTTCAAGAAGTTTCTAAGTCTTTTTAAATACTCTTCTCAGTTGATTTGGGAGGAGTAAATTAGAATTTAAACTGGAGGCTAAACTTGGGGGATCTGCTGCAACCATAATCTTGTTCAAGCCCTTTTCTTTAGCTAGAGTAGGCAGCATAAGCTTCGACAGACTTGTTTTGTCCAATTCTAAAACCTAACTATGCCAAAATAAACATTTTATCCTGATAATTTTGACACATAGCTTTACACCTTATTGGCTTGGATTGCCTCTGGAGATCCCATCCACATTCATCTTGACTGAACAGGGCAGAGGAGGAATCCATGATATAGCCTAGTTTTTTCGTTATAGCCACTCCATCACACCTCCATTTTTCACTTATTAAAACAGGCTAAGGTACAACCTCATTCTATTATAGATGTCTTTTTCCATTTTCAGGATATGCAGGTTGATTCAGCTCCAGTTGAACCAGTGTCTCCAAGCAATTTTCTTCTAGGCTATTTGATTTTCCCATTTTTTGGTACTTGTGTGCATTTCTGTTCACCCTTCTGTAATATGCATGCCTATTCTGCAGAAGTAGCACATGGATCTTATATCTTTATGTGTTTAATCTTCAAGTTTTGGACCCTGTTTTGTCACCCTTAATATGATTTTATTTCAGCTTTAATTCTATCTTTGATGGGCATTTATCTTTTTTTGGGCTTTAATGTTTTGTATAGCGTAAATGGATTTCACCTGATGTTCTTTTTATGTTTTACTATTTACTTAATATTATATGAGTAAAAATGCAGGAAATAAACATTTCTTAGTGAGGTGTTTCTGTATTTTATTTTCATTTCTTTGAGTACTAAAACAAGTCTGATTGTGTTCATGTATTCCAATGTTGGGAGTTGCAGATATATCAAAACTTCAGAACCACTGTTAGTTATTTTTTTGATGACACAAGTGGAAATGACAGTCAGATGGCAGCTAGTCAACATTCAGTTGTTCACATTGGCTCACAAAGGCCATCTGGAGGTCCAATTCCTGGGCAGTTGAATCCAAGCACTCGATCATTTAAAATTGTTACAGAGTGCCCATTAATCGTAATGTTTCTTTTTCAGCTGTATAGTCGTTATGTGCAGACCAACATACCTGTTCTCCTTCCTCTCATGGTGACTGCCATTTCAATTCCTGGTCCACAGCATGTTCCACCAAACTTGAAAAATCACTATGTTGAATTGAAGGGTGCACAGGTCAAGGTGAGATTGCTTATTGACTACTGGCTGTGTTCGTACATTATTGAGATTAATCAAATTATTACTGTACTTACTTTATGTAAACAGCATGCTAACATTTTTCATTTAGATTGTTACAAAATTTAAACCAGTGTACTTCTTATTGACATTCTATTAATTCAATGTTATCTTGTATACATTTATAATGTATATTAGCCTTCAACAGTTTTCCCCACACAAAACTTTGTTTATACTTGTGAATACTGTAATTGAATTTTATAAGAAGAAAAATCTCATATAAAATTGTTATGTAGCCGTGGATGCTCTATTAAATTCCACAATTTAATTTGAATGCTGATAAGTGCAAGGTTTATACTGTTCTACTCTATTAACAGTTAACTCTCTTCTGTTTATTATTTCGACATAAGAATTGCTAATTTTGATCTTCAGATGACAAAAGATTGTTAAACATAAGGACTATTTTGCAACCCTAATGTCATTGTAATGATGTTTCTTTAATAAGCAAGTGAAATAGCAGAGCTTCACTGATATATGAGTAACATTTCATATGATGAAAACAAAATAGATTAGAAATGCAAGTAAAAGTGATCCAAAATGAGGTATGATAACTGTAATGTCAAAAGTCTAAAATAAGAATATCAGGCCACTTTGAAGCAGCAATTCCAAATACAATAACCAAGAGATGAATCATATAATGACTCCAGTTGAAGATATAATATGTATTCATATGGGCATAATAAGATTCGGACATGCCACAACCCTTTAAATAGGTTGGTAACTTGGTTAATAGAAAAGAGAAAACCTGAGAAAATTACTTTAGGGTTATGTGGTGTTGTGTGTTGGCTACTTCATAACCTGGTAATGGATTTTAAGGCTAGGAGTGTAACGTTCCCTTCCCCTTCCAAAAGGCATCACACTATACACCCAAGAGTTTAGATGTTTTGACATGATTTGTTCAACTACCCAGTTAGCATCCTTAGTCGGTAGGTTCTTCCCTTTGATGATATATTATACTATTTCTCTTTTGTTCATCATTTTCACTTGTTGATTGAGATCTGCCTTGGATTCCAAGTTGATTCTTCCTTCCTTCCTCATCCAATATAGGAAGCTTCATTTGTATTAGAATTTGATCACAGACAACCTTCTTTGAGGCATGATATATGGAAGATTGGTTGATCTTGTGAAGAAAAGAACAGATCCTATCTGTATGACACACTGACTAGCCAACAAAGGGCTGGATGATTTGGGTGAAGGCTTGCTTCTTTTCTGCTTTTTGGGAGTTTTTTTTTGTATGGTTGAAGCTTGAGGAAGATCCTATCTATGGGTGATAGCACGAAGTTGTCATCTTATGGGGGCATATTTTCATGAATGATGATATTCTTAGCTTCAATTGCTACACAACCCTCATCATTTAGGCCCTTTGAAGAATGAAGATTTGGTTAGAACTAGTAAAGACTTGGTGTTGAAGGAACCATTGTGATAAAATAATGAAAAATGGTGTGCACTATGAAGGTCCATGTGATTTTGAAGGACTTAATTTGGGCTTGGTAGCGGGGGCTTTCACCCTTCAACCTTGCCCTATATTGCCATAGGGAATGTGCTAGTGGTGTTGTCTCTAGACCTTGCATGTGGCTCTATTCCTCAACCACATTGGGGGTGCTACCTCTAGACCCCGATGAGGGTGATGCCCCTTGACATCTTTGGGTGCTCTATCCTAGGCCATCGTGTGGTGCCCCTTGACCTTGTTGGGTGCTCTACTCTTAAACCCTCACGAGGGGGGCTGCCCCTTGACCTTGCTGGGGGATTTGACCCTAGATCCTCACGTATATTTGTGTGTGTGTGTGTGCGTGTGCGTGTATGCATATATGTATAAGTGTATATATATGTATATGTATAAATATACATGTATCCTAAGTCACGAGGTTCGAATTTGAATTCAAGTTCGGCACCATTGAAATTCAAATGAAGTTTGACAAGGAAAAAATTCGAAAAGTATAAAATTCAGATTAAATTCGCCTTATGTAATTTAAAAAAAATAAAAATATAAGTAATATATCCATACAATTGTCTAAATAGTTTAAAATAATCAATAAATTTTATTTTTATAATTAAAATAAAATAATCAATAAATTTTATTTTAAAGGGCATTTATATAAACACATATTTTTTATTTGTAACTAAACATTAAAATTAAAATACTTAATTTTATTTTAAAATTAAAACATAAAAATCAAATTTTAGAAAATCTAAATTTAAATTTTTTTTTTTTAAAAACAAAGGGGTAAAAACTTTATTAGAAATCAGAAAAGAGCATTACAATAATAACCACGGGACCCAGTCCCAGAAAACAAGGCGAAAACCCCACAACATAAAACAAAATCAACTATCCCCATGTATCCTCCTATCCTCTTCCAAGAACCGGTCTAAATCCAGATGCAGCTCAGGGTTAACTTGATCCCAATCCTCAACCTTCCAACCACTATCTTGCTCAGAGGCCCATTTGGCCAAGCAGTCAGCAGCGCGATTCCACTCCCTTGGGATGTGAACAAAGGATGCCTCCTCCATCCGAGAACTAACTTGAAGAATCCGTTGAACCACCGAAGCCAACTGCCAATTTATATCAGATATCTTTCGCTCATTCAAGAGATTAATCAAAATCTGTGAATCAGCTTCACATATAACCTTTCTCCATCCCAAAGCAAGGGCCCTCTCCATAGCATGAAGAATTGCTAGACCCTCCATGAAGTTAACAGTCTTCACCCCCTCATGTATAGAGAATAGAAAAATCACCGAACCAGCTGAGTCCCTGCCAACCCCACCAATTCCAGCAGGCCCAGGATTTCCCCTAGAAGAACCATCAGTATTGATCTTTAAAAATCCATTGGGAGGAGGTAACCACCTTCCAACCCGTTGGACCCTCTTTTTCCCATGCCTACAGTTCCTAGAACTGACAAAAGATGAATGAATTTCTTGAAGACCTAGTCTGGCCACCAACTCAGCATCACCTCTCTCCAAGGGGAAAACCACATCACATTTAGCTAAAACAGACTCCTGCACCATTCCAAGCATACGCATCCAAACTTGCCGACCCACCAACTTCTGATCACGAAAAATTCTGCGGTTCCGCTCCAACCAAATCTGCCAAAGCAGAAAGGTAGGGCCCACGAACCAAACTTCCTGCAAAAAGGAAGCCATAGAAGGAGGTCTTCCCATACTATCCCAGAATTCAACCAAAGAGCACGCATGAATACAGGGAAGCTTCCACACCTCCCACCACCAATGCCAAAGTTGCACAACAAAGGGGCACCGAAAGAACAAATGTGAAGAATCCTCTTCCGCTCCCCCACACAAAACACAAATTGAAGGTCCTTGAAATCCCCGTTTACGAATGTTATCCCAGGTCAAGCACCTATTCCAAGCCAAAGTCCAAACAAAGCAGTTGCATTTAGGCCACGAGAGTTTATTCCACACCCTTTTCCACCAATGAACCTCTGCCCCAGTTAGCTTCTGAGCCAATAACACCTGATAACCAGAAGCAACAGAGTAAACCCCCTTAGGATTATGGGTCCAAGCAAGAATATCTTCTTCCAGAAGAGAACTACAACTCCTACTATGAAGAATCTTGTGAAGCTCAGCACTTTCTTCCGCAAGTCCCAAATCTGGCCACTCTGCGGGATCCTTCCAATGAGCTACCTCCAACTGACCAAAAGAAGCAACAGACTTGAAGTCACTCACCCTAGCCCAGCCAGCCTCGAGAAATCTTTGGCACAAAGGAAGTAGATTGGGGAACTGAGAAGTAAGTGGAGGGAATCCATCCCAAGAATCCGACCAGAAGAGAGCTTCAGTTCCTCGTCTACAGATCCAAAATAAACCTTCCTTAATAAGCTTTGCACCCTTCTGAAGAGTATTCCAAATCACTGAACCTTTCCCCTCAAGAGGGTAACGAGGAAGATCCTGCCGTGGAATCCCCGGGAAATACTTATGAGATAATATCCTGGCCCACGGCTGATCCTGTTCCACACACCATCTCCAAAATAGCTTAGCAGCCACAGCCACTCCAGATAACGCAGACTGTCGAAGACCAAGACCACCAAATTGCTTTGGGCTGCACACAACATCCCACCTAACCAGGCTCCACTTGGAAGAAGCCAAACTACCCGCCCATAAGAACTGCCTTTCAAGAGAATCCAACTCCCTCAGAAAACCCATCGGAGCCACCTGAAGCATACATCTGTAGGTAGGGAGAGCCTGCACCACCGACTTGAGAAGCTGAACCCGCCCCGCAAAAGACAACCATCTGTGGGTCCAATGATTAACTTTTGCACGGAGCTTATCAATAATATTCTGCCAAGAACCCTTGGGAAGATGGCGAACAGAAATTGGGAAACCCAGATAAGTCAAAGGGAGAACCCCTATCTGAAACCTTAAGATATTAGCAATTCTTCTCTGTATGGGGCTCGGCGTGTTGAAGAAGAATATGGAAGACTTCTCCTCATTAATCAATTGTCCTGAAGCAACAAGATATATGTCCAACACCTGCCTCAAGTTAGTAGCTTCCCTAACAGTAGCCATCCCCATCAGGGCAGTATCATCAACAAACTGCAAATGAGATTGCGGAGGCAAGTCTCCACCCCATCGCCAACCTTGAATGATGCCAAGCTCCACCCTTCTTTTCAACAAACGACCAAGGCCTTCCACAAGAAGCAGAAAAAGATACGGAGAAAGAGGATCCCCTTGGCGCAAACCCCTAGAGGCACCAAAAAGTTCAGAATGATCTCCATTTATCAAAACTGAGAAGGAAACAGATGTGACACAGCTCATGACCCATTGGATCCACTCCTCACCAAAACCAAAAGCAACAAGGATCTTCTGCAAAAAAGACCATCTAACCCTGTCATAAGCCTTAGCCATATCCAGCTTAATGAACATAGCCTTCTCATGGGAGTTGTCCATGGAGTGGATGGTCTCCGTAGCAATGACAACCCCATCAAGAATCTGCCGACCTGCCACAAATCCACTCTGTTCCTCCGAAATCAACACTTTAAGCCACTTCTTCAGTCTCTCAGCCAATAACTTTGAGATGATTTTATAAGCCACATTGCAAAGAGAGATAGGCCGGAACTGAGATAACCTATCAGCCCCTTCACACTTGGGTATGAGAGCAAGGAAGGTGGAGTTCAGAGCACGAAGCATCTGTTTATTCCTTTGGGACTCAAGGACAACAGCCAGAAGATCCAACTTTATGATATCCCAGAATTCCTGAAAAAATTCAATCGGGAAACCATCGGGACCAGGAGCTTTACCCTTCTTCATCTGAAACACAATCCCCTCCAGCTCATCAAGAGAGATATCTTTCATCAAATACTCATTCGCCTCCCTGGAGACCAACTGAGGAATACAAGAAAGAACCTGTGCTTCCTCAACAGAGCCCCCTTGTGAATCCTCCCTAAATAAAGTAGCAAAATACTGAGATGCCTCAGCAGAGATTTCTTGAAACGAGGCAAGACGTTCACCCCTATCATTCACCATAAAAGGAATGGAATTACCATGCCTCCTATCCTTCACAGAATTGAAGAAGAAGGCGGTGTTTTTATCACCTTCCTGTAACCATTCAACCCGGGCCTTTTGCTTCCAATAGATTTCTTCCCGCAATTCAAATTCCTCAACCACTTTCAAAGTCTTAGCCTCCTCCCTTAGAAGATCCTCAGAGGCCCCATTCTCACGAATCAACCGCGTAATATTATTCAACACCTCCTGTGCGGCAACCTTAGCATGAAAGATATTACCAAAACATCGCCGATTCCACCTTTTAAGCTGATATTTGACAAACTGAAGAAGCTATTTAAATTAAAAACATAAAGATAAAACTTTAAAAATAGAACTTTTAAAAATAAAACAAAACCTAGATTTTAATTTTAAAAGTTTCGATAAAGTTATAAACTAGGAATGTATTCGAATGGTCATACTCTAGAGTTGCGGATAGAAGGTCGGCCAATGGCATGGAGTGGAGTTTGGGATGGGCATCTACACTCTACGAGCTTACCTACCTTTGCACTTTGCACTTGCCTTCTGCAGAGCTCGATGACCAGGACTAGGACCAGGAGCTGCTCAATCACTTGTTGCCTTTTTCTAGACTATAACGCCATCAGAAAATAACTTGTGTCTTTAGAAAGGGATGCAACACGTATTTATAAAAAAAAAAAATCTTAGAAAAAATCCCTAAATATTATGCTGTATCCTTGGGCGCTGCGTCCGTACGAATTTCTGTGAATTTCAATGAATATCATACATTTTTTTCACATTCGCTGAATTTCGAATTTGAAGTCGAAAATTCGGCGAATGTGGTGACTTAGCATGCATCCGTATATATACAATGTGTATATGTGTACAAATACGCATGTCTACACATCTACACATATTGTATATATATGTATATACACATACACAAATGTGTATACACACACACATATGCATACACATGCATGTACATAGACATGTATGCACATATACATACACTTGCATATCATTTATGTGCATATACATACACATGCACATGTGTATATGACATGCATATACGATATTGCATGCATATACAACATTTACATATACAAAAACTATTCCTATATGTATGTGCCTATGTATGTACTGTGTATATGTACATGTATGAGTATGATATGTACATATGCATGCATATGTATTTAATGTATGTAAAATATATCATATACATATGCTTGCATATTTATGATGTATATGCATGCATATGTATATGATGTATAAGCATGGTTAAGAAAACTTGCGATTACTTACAGGACTCACAAGTAAGAAACACTCTGCCATGAGTTTTTAATAAAACTTGCCAAAAAATCACACAACTTGCAGCTAAGGTAAAAATTTGGCTTAGAAAAAATTAAAGTGCAATTTCATTCACATGATTTTGACACATTACACGAGTTCTGCAAAACCTAAGGATGACAATAACATTTCTGCATTTCTTATCTTTTGCCTTTATATTTTTAGAGTTCAAGAGAAATTATGACATCTTGTGTGGGTTTCATTTGTTTCATTCAATAGTATGTAATGTTTATTGACTGTTAAAGCTTGACTTTCATCACATTGCATTTTTCAATAATAGAATAAATCCATCATCAGTTATATTCCCAACAAAAGGTGAATGTAATTCCAACTCACTACTACCAAAATGATAATCAATTATTTCAGAAGTTCTTCAAGGCAAATTTTCAAGGGGAGAGGACATTTTATATACCTTAAGTATAAAAGCGACATGCATAATACCGTATAGATATACTTAGAATAGGCATGCCAAATATTCACACACCCCATTTATGGTGTATAGATATATCACTATGTTACCAGTTCACCCCTTGGGGGTCTCGGTCCGGTTCGACCCGGTTCTTGTCCTCTGTGGGTTTGGACGGGGTCCGACTCACAAATTGTGGGTCCAGCCCTATCGAACCCACGTGGACTCATGGCATATTTTGACTTATTAATTTTTTTTGACTTTTTTGACGTAAAAATATTAAATAAAGCCCGCCAACCCTAAAATTAAGTTTGCCATGAGGGTTTGTGTGGTTTTGAAGGTCTTAATTTGGGTCTTATTGTGAATGCAAAATGATGTACGCCATGAAGGTTTGTATGGTTTTGTAGGTCTTAATTTGGGCTTAATGATGTATGTTGTCCCCAAACTCTGGGAGGGGTGCTCCCCCTCGACCCCCACAAGGGGCGGTGTCCGTATACCCCCACAACCACAAGGGTCTTTGCCCCTAGATTCTTGCAAGGGGCATTGCCCCTCGACCTCATTTGAGGCATTGCCTCCAAACTACCATTGAATTCATTTGATTTGCCATGTACTCTCCAAGTCCAAGTTTCCAAGTTTTCCTACAAGTCTTCATCTATAAATATCATCATCCAATTGGACAATCTTCCTTGATGCTTACCTGCAAGGAGAAATGCAGCAATGTAGTTAATTCTAATATATAATATATATCATAAATCAAGTCTGACTAATTGACATTCTAATGTTTTTTTATTTTTATGGTGGTTTTGTTTATTATACAATATATGATGCTATGTGTGGTGTTTTGAACTTAACTATTGTTGAACTTAACTATTGTAAATATGTATATATTTTTTATTTTTATATGTCTTTGTATGGACGAACCCAAAACGAACTCAACCCCAAATTTTTTTTTTTGATTAAATCCCCGAACCAAACCCTCGAACATGAACCCGAACCAGTAACTTAGATATATCATATTGCTACAATCAAAACATAATTATTTATTTTTCAATTTGTTTGGTCTTGGAATCTTTATCATGTCACAACATGAAAGATTTTTTTTAGTTTAGGCTGATAACTAGGGTATTAATAATTTTTTTGGTTATCTCCGTTTTGCTAGGGTATTAGAAGTTCATCAGGCAGTCAGTGCAATGCAAAGAAATATCTTGTGAAGGAATTGGCTAGTGAAGAGGAGACGACCTTTGACAATCCCTGTTGCTTTTTTTGGTCTCATATGGGTCTAAAAAGGTTTGGCATTTACTTAATTGCAGTATTGGCTTGGCTGCATTAAGTAAGGGTATCAAATGAAATATTAATTAATATTATAAAATGAAAACTAGAAGTAAAATCTATTCTCAATAATATGAAGAGGCATGTGTAGAGTTGTGCCTATTGGAGGAAAAATGTACTTAAAAGAGGCCAAGCAAGAAGATGGAGTATAGATTGAATACATTTACATTATGGAATCAGTGGATGAAAATCCTTAATTTAGGCAGATTTAGAGACATTTCAAAAGCATTCCATTGAAGATAAGTCATTGTAGAAAAGGGATTGTTTTATAACTATTGGAATATGACAATTTGGTCATTCTAAACTATTTTTTGAGTAGTAAACCTGATTTACAGAATTAATTATTAGTAGAAATTTCTGAACTTCAGATGTTGTGGTTTAGCATGGAGGCTTGTTGAAGTCCAATGTTGCTATCATTGCAATTGCAAGTCATTTGGAAGAGAACACACAGCTGCACATTTTTTAATTAGATATTAGAATGTGTATGATATTGTAGGATCACATGCGGTGATGGTTAGGAGCATAGAGATGTTCTAAGGGATTCATAGAGGTACCAAAAGCAACAAGAAGTAATCAACAAGTTGTCTCTATTACTGCAAGATATAGTTGGTGTTTGGCTGTAGTGTAGGAAGACAAGTATGCAGTTTAGGTATAGATGGTGAACAGCCTTTGAACAAGTGTGAGTGACAATGCCTAATTTTAGGCAGTGATTGTCCATATGGAGAAGTAATGTTTGATATACTGTGTGGTGTGGTGACATATGGTATGATCAAGTTTTGGTTATGTGACTGTTGGTATTCCACGAGGTATTTAGACAGTTAGATGGTTGGAATTCCATGAGAATGGGTATGTCTAATTGCTAGTATGGGTGAAATAGTTTGATGCTGAATGGTGCGTTGTTGCCTGAAGGTGTGGAAGACTTGGTTGCGAGGTTGTATGCTGTTGGTATGTAGATTGAGACTTTGTAAGAGAGACTAATTGTATCAGATGTTGTTGTTTAAATAGTACAATTTTGAATATCCTTTTGCTGGTGTTTTTGTTTTCCTGGAAGGGTTTCCCATGTAAATTTTGTGTCTCATGTTTATATATGATTTGCATAATGTTTCATGCACTTCCTTTAATGTTGCTAGATGAATTAGTATAACAATCATAACTATGTTTGCATCACATAGTTGTAAGGTGTTCCAATATCCCAATTGGTCAAATGTAATAGGAATCAAGTTCCCAACAATTTGGTGAGTACCAATAAGCATTCAGGTTTGTTTCATGAAAAGTGTTGCCAACATACTTGTTGAAAATGGACAAGATGTACTCCAAAAATGAACACATTTACTGAGTTTGTCAACTACTACAAAATTAACATTATTTTCTTGTGACTTAGGAACTCTTATAATGAGTTTATGGATGCTTGCTCCCATTGTTGGCAAGGGGTAACCATGGTTGCAGAAGTTGCTGTGATTTGATTGGTTCACCCTTACTATGCAGGCACACCGAGCATTCACCTGCGAACTTCTTGACATCTTCCTTTAAAACTTGCATAAAGAAGTTCCTCTTAACCTGATCCGTAATTCTCAAATTAAAGTTGTAGACATTACTAGAACATGAAATTAACTACTTTCCTACTTGTTTGAACAAATTGATAGTCTCAAAGTAATGAATTTTGTGCATAATTAGAAAAATTAAGTGTAAAAAAATAGAAAATTCACCACACACGCTCAAATTTTATCCTAGAAAACTTCCAAAGGGTAAAAACGAGCTTGGTAACAGTAACACATGTCTACCTAGATGTTATTAATTACAAAAGAATAAATACAACTGATGGTTGCTTTGAAAGCTCATTGTCAAGCTCCAAATGACTTCTACAACTGATTTCTCTTAATTTTGATCAATACAATGCTCACACAAGCCTCCAATGATGCAACCCAACGTCTTCATGCCTTCTGCTGGAACACCTCCCTCATGCACTAGGATCCAAAAGTGAATTGGTGCGAGAAAAGCCAAACTGTTTGTTTCAAATTCTGGATTTGATATATTAGGATGAAACTTTCGGTTCACATAGGTCGTAGTTTTGTTTTCACTGCAGTAGTTACGGATTCAGTTTTGGTGTTTATGGAATTGCTGTGGCAGTTTCAAATTCTTCATGGTGATTATGAAACCATTCAGGGGAACCTGTGGTTACATAATCACCTCCTACAAAGACAATTGGTTTCATTCTGGAACAGAATTGTGTGTTTTCTGCTGCTGCTCTTTTCTTGGAAACCTCATACTATGAATACTTTACATTTCTAGATCCTTATAGATCATAACCTTGTCAGATGTTTTGGAAATTCCAAAGTGACCTATTTGGGAGGCATGCATATATGAAAGGATCTATTATTAATTTATTTGAGCTGTAAAATCTGATATAAATACAAATAGTCCTCGAACACTCCCTGATCCAAACCCTTATGGTGCATTCTATCTCTCTTGTGGTTTTTGGGTGAGTTGCTAGGTTCTGACATATTGTTGCCATTATAGGTGGACTTCAATCCAATAGGATTATATGAGAGAGATTGTGTCATGTCCCCGAATTACAACACTAAAAACCCTAACGTTGAAATATGAATGAATAAATAAAATGAATAACAATATAAATATCAAAAAATATAGATATAGATATTAGCAATTTAATACTTTTATAATTATAATTATCGTAAGATAATACTAGAATTATAATTATAGTTATCAAGTATAATAAAATAAATATTAACAATTATTATTATTATTATTATTATAATATAATAATATAAGATAATACTGTAATTAATATAACAATATAAATATTAAATACAAAATAAATATAAAGTATATAAATATAAAATAATAATAACTAATATAAAAATAAATTATGTTTAATACATATTCAAAATAGACAGCGATCTGGTCATGCCAGTGCTAGACTTTAAAGCATACCCTTATATCAAAAGTGAGGAAAACAGATGGATCAGCATGGGCAGTGACTAGGTAATATGAGAAGCAACAAAAACTAAAAACAGCGATCAAGGAGACTATACTTATCGAACACTATAACGTGCAGAAGTTTAATAAAGGCAACAGATAATATTAGTAAACAGTGATCAGCACCTTAACAAAAAGTCACGTCCTTATGAAGGGTTGACTGCTCTAAAGGATGCCTCTTTTCGGTGAAAGGGCATAAGGAAAATATAGAAGTAGAAAGGAATGAATACGGAAGGAGGGCAGAAGAAGATTGAAACACAGATATGGAACAGCGAATACAGATAGAAATAGGCTGAGTAGTAGAAATGAATAAAAGAATATGTAACAGAAATTCTAAGGCAGAAAGGAAGTAGTATCTTCTAAATATAAAACCATCAATCATCTTCAGAATTATATTTATTCAGACTACAAATACTGCAGAATGTTAGAAGGGAATATAGAGATCACCTTCAGAATTATATTTATTACTCAGACAACAAACACTGCAGAGTATTAGAAGGGAAGATAGAGATGTAGAACACAGATATATGAAGAGTGAATAAGGAGAGAAATAAGAGTAATTTCTGAGTATGACAGTAAATACATCAATATGATATAATCAGACTTGGAAGAAGAAATACAAGGAAAAGAAGAGATATATGAGGACAAATGACAAATCAATAAGGGAAGTTATATATATATATATATATTCGATTATGCAATAATGATGCTTTCAGCAATTATTAATCTTTATTCATAATCATTTATTGGATCTAACCTATTTGTTTCTCTTTAAGCGATATGTTCTAACAAAGCGATTCAAAAGAGAGAATTGAGTCTGAGAAGAATAAACGTTCAAAAGCAGTTTGGCCAGCAAGCACAAATCTCAGTTGCATAAATTATCTTGTGATTGCGGAATTGTGAATTAATATATTTGTGGTATGGATTTGATTAGTTCATTTCTACACATACCTTCACCATGATGGGAGAAGGGAGAATTACAAAAGGGGTACGGTGACGGGGCCCTCTTCTAGGTACACCACCTGAGGGGGGCGACAAGATGAGCCTACATGGGCCAGAGGGGTACTGCCTTTGGGCCTAGGAGAGTTGGACCACCAGGACACCATTTGTAACCTCACTCCCCTATCATGGTGTAACAATATAGGGAGATCAATCATAGGGAAATGGAAAAGGATGGCAAGATGAGGGGATAACGGATAAATTAGAATCCTCACTAGGTAGGCCACCTCATATGAATGGCATGTGCCACACGAGGCCAAGGAGGCCACCTCATATGAATGGCATGCACCACATGAGGCCTAGGGAGGCTCAGACACCCCATCAAGTCATGCTCTTCCATGGTTGAGCATCCCTAGGGTAAGGTAATAATTGGATTAACAAATTTACTATCGATTTACTAATGTTTGATCATGATACACTACTTGTTAAGTTATTATTGTAATTGATCTCTAACTTGTTGCAGGGATTAAATCAAGCCAAGGTACCCTCTAAATCCACTGTTTGCTTGGGAAATTGATAGTTTAGGTTAAAATTAGTATAATTCCTATAAGGGACATTATAGATTGAGCAAAGAAGGAGCCGTATCTACATTCTGTGATGAGGTTCCAGATTAGCAGATTCTCAGGGTACATAAGCTGTGGTGAAATGTCTTTCTGGTCTATGATTTCAGATTTTTTTTTTTCTTAATGCTTTACTCCATTGTTCATGCTACTCTGCATATATCCACCAAACCAGTTGAATGCTACTATCCTTAGTCCTACATTCCTTCTCCTCTTTTTAGGTAACATAAATTTTTTCATTTGAATAAGGCCACATTCCTTCTTCTCCTTTTAGATAACATATATTTTTTAATTTGAGTAAGGAGGTTTTATCATCTTTGGAGGATCCTTACTACAAAAACTTCCTTGTTGTTTTTATGGTTTTAGTTAGGACTGAAATTGGTTATGCAGAGTATGGAGAACAAATATTTTGGAACTGCTTGGAGGACAGATATTAGGAATTGAATGAGTTCTGACAACGTGTAATAATGCTTCGTGCCCTTATTTCTGATGCTGATTTTTTTTGTTTTGTGTGTTTGATGTTTAATGAGGGTTTTCTGCTTTTTTTGTGTTTTTTTGAAATATTTGCAAGGGAATAAAATGCGAAAACATAAAGGAATACAAGCAACTAAGATACTAACTCCACCAATATATATTTATTTGATCAATATTCAATAGAACAGGTTATTACAGCCATACCCGAATTAATTGGAAAACATGCAGCTGCTGATCACCACTTTCAGCCAAAAAAGCAACTCAATAATGGTTCGATTCTCCCTCTGCAGGCTGCCTTTTTGATCACAGATGGTATGGATGTCTTCCTCAAGCTTGGGCGCCCCTCTCAGTAATTTTTATTGAATTTTTTGAAGCCTCAAGACCAAAATCGCCCCTCTCCTTGAAAGGCCGACCTGCTGCAATAGAAATTTGCTGAAACCCCAAACTGTACCTCTTGAAATCTGATTTATTATGGCTGTAGATAATCTGCAATCGCCTACTCTGATTATTGCAATCTCTGAACAATTAAATCAAATCCTTTTTTGTCTTTCCAATCAGCACAATAGAACATCTGAATGATGCCCTCCAGAATGCCAAATTCGACAGGTATTTCACTGCTTCAAATGGCTGCAAACACTGAAGAAGAAACGTTCTCCAATGGCACGAGGATTGAAAACCCTTGGCTTTCTCTCTTAGACACAAAATTCATCAAGAGCAATCTCAATCGAATGAATCCCAAATAACTCCAAAGTGAAATAATATATACCTTCATGAGAAAGTTGAACTTATCCAAAAAGGCAATTAAATAACATTAAAATGTTATTTATGTGCATCATTTAATATTTCACTCAAAACTTAGGAGTTGGCGCCCAATAAATAAATTCATTAATTTGGCCCCCTTTTAATGACGTTTTGACCCTCAAGTTATAACATTAAAATATCACCTTTTAATTAATTAATGTTATTTTAACCAAATAACATTAATAACTTATTAAATGCATCATTTCTCAACACGCCATCTGAACTGGGAACTCATCTGATGATTCTCCATATGATCACGTGCCTTACTAAAAATAGTAAGGGTCCCATTCTGTCCATGTCTGACTTACTATAAATAGTAAGTTGAGCAAACTGAGTCCCGGAAGCCTCAAACGAAAGCCAGAGCTAATCATCACTAAATGCTTGTGGTGATACAATCCTCAAAAGACCCTCTCATCACCTTCATTAGCCTACGAGGGTCGAATGATAGGCTAATCTACTGAATACAAATGTCTCACTTCAGAGGGGACATTACACAAAGGCAGCCATTTAATTTGCCATGCAGTAAACCAAGCTTGAAACCGGTCTAGCAGTTAATTCCACAGATGGCTGCTATATGCTAGGCAAGTTTCAACTTATCAAAACATGTTGTATGCGTTATGCATATTGGGTCTTATGGCACATCTTGCATAAAGATCTATAAAAGCATGTGAAGGTAGGTCATAATTGAATGTTAATGATGCTAGTTTGGTTAAATATCATGTTAATATGAGATGGTAGTAACAAATAATGTGTTGTGCTTCGCTGTTTGAATGAACAATGCAGTTAACCTAACACAAGACCCATAACTCATAAGAATATAGTATATTTTAATTCAATTTCTATTATTTATCAATGCCATATGAAGTCAGGGCTTAACACCAGCAAGGCTGGACAACATGTGATTAGTATGTCTTAAAAGCACATGTACATGCACACAATTACCACTTATATCATAAAGTTCATACATGACAAAAACCATAACCATTTTATTTTGCAATATGCTACATATTCTTATCATTCTCCATACCGATGGATTTGGTGGTAGTCACCTTTTTGCAAGACATCAAGGCTTATTAGTGTTGAGTTCCGTTGGTTAATTCATCTGGATCGTCTCCCTTCAACTATTATGCCTTGATTTTTGCTTCAAAAAAATGATATTGAATGGTTCATTTAGAATATCACTTGCCTTCACAAAAATTGATCTGAAACCTCTCCCTCTATTATTGCAGGAGAGGTTACTTCCCCTTTCTATGGTAAGGGTAGATGGACAGGCCCTTGATTTTGGCTTTGCCCTGTTTGACAAGGGATTAAGTTTTATGTACACAACCACAATCTATATCCACAAAAAGTATCTTACAATCGTGTCACATTATATTAAATAATTATTCTTTGAACCAAACTATTAACTAGATAGGGGGTATTGACATAGATTGAACAACATTAAGCATGCATAATACACCATTGATGATATATCATGGTGTGCATTATTGGCATATGGAATATACTAGGGCTTAGTTTAGTTTATGCTGTTTTAAGGTTTGGAGTGTTTGAAATGGTAATTATCTTGTTAATTCATGTTCTAGTTTTGCATTTGAACGTTTAGCTGTGCTTTTTTTATAATGTGTGCTTTTTTGTTTGGCATGATTACTGTGCGCTTTTTATATGGCATAATTACTGGTAGTGAAGTTGGGGTAGTCCATGTAATAATGAATGCTGAAGGGCGATGCAGAATTTATCTCTACCTTATAGTGATAATTGAATAACTTGTAAAATTAATTGTATTTATGAATCTCAGTAATAGAATTTTTAAACATTTTCTTTTTGCAAGAAATATGTAACAATTTTGACTTTTCAATATTAAATGTAGTGGCTTTCAAAACCATTTCTTTTTCAAGGAACATATATCTTCCAATAGCTGATCCACTCTCTCTTTAAATTAATTATCTGCCTCTTTTCACTGCAGACTGTTTCGTTTTTAACATACTTGCTGCGGAGCTTTGCTGATTATATCAGGCCACATGAAGAGAATATATCAAAGAGTATAGTCAACTTGCTTGTTAGTTGCCCAGATTCTGTGTCGATTCGCAAGGTTAATATTACATGCTTTTAATATTCCATTTTTGAATTGCATAGCTTATGATGTTATCTTTCAAATTCAAGTGCCCTGTAGGATGTCCATGATCACTGTTTATAATAATGAAGTAGGCACTATTGTCTTTTTACACTATACTTTTTGATTGATATGCAGGAGCTACTTGTGGCTACCAGGCATGTACTTGCAACTGACTTCAGACGAGGATTTTTCCAACTAATTGATACTTTATTGGAGGAGAGGTTGTCAATTTCCCTAAACTTTTTTTTTTTGGGCTTTGCATGGACCAGAAATGAGCACAATTATGTATACATAGTCTTGAAAAATTTCAAACAATATTTGTAATTGCTAATATTCAAGTTAATTTTCAGATTCTTAATGGTTTTTAAATATAGAAAAGCTGAGTATGCAATGTTTAGTTATTACAACAGCATTTTATTGAGAATGAATAAATAGAAAACAACAGTTGTTCCAGGCCTTAGGCAATATAGAATAGCCTGACTTCTTGACATAGCTAAATACTATCTAGCAAGTTTCATTGGAAGCCTCTTGCCTATGGTAAAATAACATAGGTTGGTTTAATTTTGTAGGCATGGAAATGGTCATAATCTTGGAGAGTAGTGCTGCAAATCTACAATATGCATTGGGCCTAGTTTGTATTCTAGCCTAGACAACATATAACATCATTCATATCGATATATAAAAAAATACCTAGCAATATGCAAGAAAATAACAGCGATAAATGTCCAGTGATGGATGATGTCATTACTTTGGACTTGTCCATTGATCCTTTCAAAAGCAATATATAATCCCTATTAACATATAAGTGTCCGGTACGTTAATAAACTAAATTACTTGATGATCATAACTATGTTAGCCCCCAAATAGAAATAGCTAGTCTACACTTGTTATCTGGAGGAGGTTCAGTGCTAGTAATTGCTCTTTTTGTCACAACCGTAGCCATCTCTGCAATGAAACTTAGCTCCTAACTTGGTCCTATGGAGAGTCTGTGTGTGAGAGAGGATTCTGTGATGCCTCAGCTGTCTCCTCTCACCTTCTTTGGAAGGGTGCTTCTTTGTGAGTCATGTGATACCATGGATTTTGTTGGACCAGCTGCTTCCAATCCATATTCAATTCCTTTTGAATGTACAATCTAAGCCATGACAGCAGCAGCTGGCATTGTACATGAAAATCTAGCTATTAGTGGATTTTTTAATTTTTCCATTGTCTCTTTCAGCTTCTGATTCTTATGGCTAAGACATATAACTTTTGTAACTTTTCTGCACCTTGTTTTAGATCTGCTGTGAGCTGAACGTACACATTGTGTGAATCAACAACTTTCCTTACCATTGCATTTTGTTGATTGAATCCAATCTGTATTTTCTGTTTTCAAGTGAACTGCTGTGCTATCTGCTGACTAAATTGTAATTTTATGCATACCACTTGATAATTATTGTCATTAATTTTTTTGTTATCTGTTTCCTCTACCAACTTTTGCCATTAATATTTATTAACTATACGTATTTATTTATGATAATGGCTGGCCTCTGTGAACAAATATTTTATTTATTGAAAGTAGATGCCAAATCTTCATTCTTGCAAAGTAGTTTGGGTAGCAAAGACAGTGACGGTAATGATAACTTTTTTTTTTGGAAAATCATCAGAGTGTTCCTGTCACCCCTTCATAATTTATTTTACAAATTCCAGTATGTCCCTGAAGCTACTGTCATTACCAAATTCTCCCAAATCGGATAAGAGTTATAGTCTCATCACTGGATTTGCCATTTCATCAACACATTGTTTTATAGGGATGCTATCCTCATCTTCATTGAGAGGCACATTACATCAAATCTGACCCCTGCATTGGCAGGTGCATTAAACTTGGGCATAATTAATTCAAACTTATGCCTCTCCTCAAAATCATCTATATCATCCTCCGAATTCCCTTTTTGTTTACTAGTTTTCTGCTTTTCTCCATGTCTAATGTTTGCTCAGAAATATTGAGAAGCTCATTTTTTTGAACATACCATTACAAAGTGGGCTAAAAGACTTCCTTGCAGAAGGTTTACTAGAGACTTCTCATTTGTTTGCTGCTGTGGTTAAAATACTTGCTTCCTGTCCAAGAGCTTTTCCTTTTTGTTACAATCCTGTCTTAATATTCTAACCGAAGGTACATTCAGAGTTATGATTCCCTGACTGGATTGTGCTTAAACTAGGCATTGATTTTTCTGTTTTTATAAAAATCTCTCAATTGTCTCCAAAGCATATTCCACGCCCCTATAAATTGACACTCTTTGCTTCTTTCTGTCAAACAGAGCATAGATAGAGATAATAGCAGTTGTGCATACAATGCACAGGTAAACTGGCCTTCTCCTTGTGAACATTTGAACGATTGGTCATTCATTTGGCTGGCCACATATTCAGCCCAATTATATCTCTTTCCTTGCAGTGTTCCTTTATGTTAAAAACAACTTGGGTAATGCAAATTCAGTCACATCCTAAAGAAAATGCTGTTCATGCCCTCCAAGTCCAGTATTTTACAACTTTTTTAGGGTCACCAACACAGCTAGGGGCTATAATGCAGATGCCATCTGAGTTACCATTTCTCAATAATTTGGTTAGACAAGTACCTTATGCAGTCATTTGGGTGTGAGATTTACATCCAGCCTTGGTAGATAATTGAATTTCTGCCTAAATCAAATCTAGTAATGGGTTTTGCCAAGGAGTGTAGATCCATAACCACCACTGGCATGCTGATAAGTTCCTTCATGCTTACAGCGTACAAATTTTTAAAATTGCCTCAATAGAAAAACAATCATGCTGAATCTAGTGGACTCCCTTCTTTGTCATAGATTGTAAATCCTGACACTTTTGTTTGAAGAAGTTGCATCTTATTATGAGTTGGTACAATGTCATGTGTTTTTAACCTCTTGCTGGAGTGGTATTTGCCAGTTAATGATCCATGTCGAGCTATTCTAGTTATTCTTCCTTAAAATCTTCAACTCTTGATAGAAATATGAAAACTTTTTAATGTTGTGTATGAAAATTTCAAAACACATGAGAAACTTCTCTTTGCTTATTTTGTTTCCCTCTATTTTTATTTCTTGTCTGAGTGGTGTTTACTAATTTCACAATTGCCTGCATTAATGACTTATTTATTTCATTTTATGCACTCACTAAATAGACACATGGCATTTATTCCCATTTGTTGGGTATTTTTGTCTTTCATTAATTGTTCTCTAAAACTGTTGTCATTTGACACATGGCATTTATTCATAGTTGCCGTTCATTGTTGTTGGTTCTGGAACTGTATGATCCTTGTTTTGTTATTACCAGGCGGTGATGAACTTTTATGCTCATTTTTACTGTTCCATTTGTGTTTTGATAAGGGCCTTTTGTCTTGTGGTTGATCATTGGTTGGCAATAATTAGAGTTGTGTGTTGGGTGATAAACAGTGCGAGCAAACTCCTTGTTGCCTTAGTCGAATTTCAGCCTTACTCATGCCATTGAAGGCTTATGATCATTTGGTGGCAACTTGAATACTTGATTGGTGGGGACAATGATGCTCTACTTTGTTGGGCTTGGGAACTGCTCTATGTTGATCTAGTTTACATCAATATCCCTCTCAGTGTGGTATTGTCTCAGTTTTGATGTCGAGTCCCATCTATAGCTATTAGCAACAACTTGTGTGGATCTATTGTCAAAGGCATCTTTTAGTTTGTAAGGACCATTGCATTACATCTTTAAGTTTTGGTTTTTCTTGCGTAGTTTTCAAATATAGTTTAATACATTCTGCTTAAAATGCTTACCTGCATTTCCTTTATAAATTATATGTTTTTCATACCAATACTTGTCTCTTTGTTGCTCAAATTTGACTCGATACTAGGCCACCACTATTTCCCAAATGCTGTTACAATAAGCGAATCAATCAAAAAGGTCTTGATTTTAGAATTATTTTTCTTCTTAAGCCAATGACACTTCTGTAGCTAACTCCCAGTTGATAAGTATTGCCTGTGGAACTTCTGTAGCTAATTCAAGTATTACCCAATGTCTTTATACTATTTTGGCAATTTTTACGCCGAAGGTGTTCCCTCTATGGAGTCTCCTCAGTCAAATCTTGCCAAATCTTTATATTGACGGTTCTACCTGATCTAAAGAGGATGCAGGACCATTATATTAATCTTTGCCCTTCATTTATATTTGTCCTTTTCCACCAAATTCTTTTTACACCAGTTATGTCTACTGCCAGTCTTAAAGTCCATCATAAATACCTCGCAGTTCTCACTCATAATTGACAGCCAGTAGTGTTTTTGATTCTCGTGCGTGTGACTTGGAAATAGGAGAGCAGAAGGGTTATAATCAATAACAATAAGAATACAATCTTACGTGGCTGCATGGTACTTGGCGACTGAAGTGGCAGCATGTAGTCTTCTGGAATCAATACTAACATCTCCATAGTGAAGGTTTTTACTCCTACAGCGAAGTCTGTAGGAGAATCAGGGTCTGCTCCATAACACCTGTGATGTTGGAGGCTTTTGTGGGTGTTGTTTCATGGCAACAATTGTTTGTAATCTTGCTTTTGCATACCTATATGTAAATAGTCATTTTAGGATCTAACCGTAGCATAGAAAATCCCTGCATATGCTCATCAGTGCAACTCCATACAATGAATTTTCAAATGATTATCTATCCTGGATATTAGTTGGAATGATATTAGTCTTTATAAATAATTATTCTGATTTGCCAACTGTCATTTTTATTTGCCAAAAGATACTTTTATGGATCAAACCATATTTCAAAACTGCCATTTTGGCATGGGCTGAAAATTGATTTATAGAACAAACTGTAAAAACAATTGTTGCCAAACCTAACTTCACATACTGTCAATGGTAGAGGTCAGACCATCTGCATTTAGCACATAAAAGTATAATTGTTTTAGAATGAAATAAAACACAACCAGAAATGATCCAGCTGTTTACAGATTCATAAAAAAAAAACTCGCTGAAACCATGGCAAGCCACTTACCTCAAGACTTACGTCAAGATTTTGCACAAATTGTCTCCTCCTCGCTACACAAACAGACAGCTCATCTTGCAAAGCCCCGCTTCTAAATTGGCTCCATGTTTCCCCTCTATGATTTACTCAGATGAGACTCTCCATTTTACTAACCCGGACAAAGGTCATTACTCATCTTTGGCCTCTGATGACAATCAAGACTTGTGCTTACCACAGTCCTGGAGAGAAATTCAGGAATCTAACAATTGGGAAGGATTGTTGAATCCCTTGCATTCCTGCGCTGGTCTATGAAATCATCAGATATGGGGTATTTTTGAGATCCTGTTATTAAGAGCTGCAAGTATAGCCAGAAGAGCATTTTTCCCGACTTGGGTATGGAGGACTGTGGGTATAGAGTCACCGAATATATCTATGCAATCTATTAATAACAACAAACGAAAAGTAGATCTCAAAATATTGGGGTTTTAAACCTACTAGATTATTGAGTTCCCTAATATGCATGCATGCAAAATGTGGTAGCAAAGACAAGGTACGTCATCACCAGGCACCCTCACAGCTCATTAGAAGACTTCAGATATTTTAAAAATAAAAAAAAATTACATAGAATATGTGATTTCCACCTTCGCCAACCATATGGAATATGATATGTCTTCATTCTGTAGATTCGTTGTACATATATGACTACCCTTATTCCCTTATTCTTTTATATTTGCTGGTTGTTGACTTACCAAAAAAATATATATGACTGATAATTAATATACTTTTATATAATAAAAAATATTAATACTAATAAAAATTATTAAATATACATAGCAAATTATTATAACTAATAATTAATATATAAATATATATTACAAAATATATCCCTCTCCTCCGCCATTTCCATCTTCATTTTCCTCTCTATCTCCATCTCCTCCCCTCTCTCTCTCTCACCCCCTTTATCTCTCCATCTTTCTAACCCTATCTCTCCCTCTCTCCCTTTCTCCCTTTTGCAAACATAACATGGGTCTATTGGTAATGGATCCTGATTATCTTCCTACTTTAGAGGGTTTTTTTAAGTCTTTTTTGGATCCCTATAGTGGGATTTAAAGCTATCACTTCTCCGTTGAGATCATTGTTGCACAAGCAACATCATTTGATAAATGTCCTACCAATTTACCTCATGTACCACACAAATTTATGAAAAATTTAGACCAAAAAATTCCCTAATTGAACTTCCAAACCTCTTCGGTGTACCCATTGCACACCAAGGTGCGATTGCTAGTTTATACAAAATAGGTATGAGGCTTGATAATTGTCACTGGTTCCATCTACAGAAAATGGCTCTTTCCTTTCCATACCACCATACAAAATGTAAATTCCTATAAGAACTGCTATAGCTAAGTGGTGCCATGTACGAAAGGTCTATAAATCAAGAACAACAATGCTTGGTGATCCATTAAAAAACATAAATGGATTTTCCAAGAGATAGTGTTGGGATTTATCATTTTTGCACTAAATACCTTTGCAGGGTTCCTCTATTCATTGTGGTATAATTCTTTTCTTTTTTGCTGAACAATCAATTTGCCAAATGTAATGGATGGTCTAAGACTCTAATTTATGCACTACCTCTTCTGCAAATGCAATTCAATGGAATATTTTGAGGCATGCATATGAATATTATACTCTGTGTGCCAATTTGGTTATTAAAAAATCAGAAACCCAACAATTTATTCATTTATTTTCTCAATAGATTAGATTCCCATTCAAATGGTGTAATTTTCTTAACAAATAATCTAATAGATGTGATAATTCTGTGAACTTCTTCATAAATTTTCCATAATACCCAATATTTTTTGGAACAATATGTACTTTCTGTACATCTTTGGGGCTTTACAATTCATCAATATGAGCTTCGCTAAATGCATGATGCAATAATTTTCCATATGGTACAAGGCTTATGAGCAATTGACATTTTTTTGGATTCAATGACAGTTGCAATGACTGACACAAATGCATGCTATGAGATAATTCCCTTAAATGATTGCCCCTCATTCCATAAAAGCCATAAATCTTTCATACACATTTAACTAAATATGAACAAGATTGTCATTGAAATGCTCCTGGTACATTGTACAACTGAAATGACATTCTATTATATACATTTTCTAGCTACTTATTGAAAAACTGTACCTGTAAATGGTGTAGCAAATGGGTCTCTGGTTTTAACTTTGTACAACATTTGAACTTCAAAAATCTCCACATATTTTCAATTTTTTTTTTTAAACTTCTAGGGTGCTAACACCACTGGTGACGACCAATCACTTTTAGATACCTTGTATATCATGCTTGCTTCCAACATTCTATTAATTTGTTTATAGAACCTTACTGCATACCTAGGGTTTATTGGGTATGGTCTTGTCCATAGAGCAAAGCTCCAGGTATGAGATCAATACCATGCTCATACAAATCTTTCAGTAGTCCTTTTAAATCTGTGTGTGCCCATTTGAAGACCTTTTTGTGCCTGGTTAAAAACTGAGTAGACGCTCTTACCAATTCCTGATTGAATTCTGCTACCATTGTAATTATCTTTGCTTCACCCTTAGCACCTAAGTTTAACTCTTGTGTGGATGGTATTGCATTTTGCATATTGTTTTCTTCTGGAAATTCAGATCCAGGCTGCATCTTTTAGTCCTTAAAATGATAATCATTCCCTTATATTGTGTCACTTTGATATACTGTGGAATCTAAGTTACCGGTTCGGGTTCGGGTTCGGGTTCGGGGAGGGGTTCGGGGACGAGAACCCGGTACGTGGGTACGGGCAAAATTTTTTTAGGGGTTTGGGTACGTATGGGTACGTGTGTGTGTATATATATATATATATATATATATATATATATATATATATATATATATATATATATATATATATATTAATAATTTAATATATTATAAATCTATATATATGTATTATATATACAAAAAAATAAGAGAAATATAGAGAATTGTAAAACTAAATCATTTCATAGTATGATACTTGATCATTGATCAATGCCAAATGCCAAAGATAAATATTAAATGCCAATTGATAGTTGAAAAATATTCAAATAAAATTACTGAATTACAAAATGTAGTTCATGAAACATTGAAACATGATTCAATGTTCATTGTTCATGTGCTCATCAATCATCAAAAGGATTGTCAGAATCATCATGACTTGGATTTTGAGTGGTTTCAACTTCAAAATCATCATCATTTGAACCCAAAGCGGATCCAACACCATGTGATATGTCATCAATATCACCCACATCATCCATAGTGGCTCTAGCAAGATCCTGAATGGTTGCATCCAAGTCAGTAGACTCGGGTGCTACATCCCAAAGCCTCGCTGCCCCCTGCCTGTATTGAGGATCCTTACGTGACAGAAGACGCAAATTGGAATGAATGTACACTAAGTCTTCAGCTCTTTTTGCAGCCAACCGGTTACGCTTCACTGAGTGGATAAAGGAGTATGTACTCCAATTCCGTTCAGCGGCAGAAGAGCTTGCAACCTGGAGAGAAAACCAACAAAATTAAAAATAAAATAAAATAATGCAAGATAAATTCAAGAATGTTAAGTGTTAAATTTTACAATACAAGTGGCAAAAAAAAAAAACTTACTTGTGAGAGGATCTTGATTGCAAGAGGTTGGAGGTACATATAATCTTGACCATGGAGGTACCACCATGTAAGACCATCCATTTTGTATTGGTCTCTAGCAACATAAGCATTATGATTTTTTGATTTTCCTGTGACAAACATTCCAAATTCTTTCATGACACTTGCATGCACTTCTGGATCACTGAACATTCTACTAAATGCCGTCTTATACCCATTAGCAACTTCACCATCTCTATATGGCGGTATTCTCCCTGGGATAGAAAGTATTTCAGTGGTATAGTACCTCGGAGATAGGGCATATGCAAGGAGGTGCAATGGAGTTGTCATCTTGTTCCAACGATGAAGAACAATTGCTTCCACCCTTTTGTACAAGGTGTCTTCAGGATCATTCTCTTTTTTTTGTATTTCTATTTTTATTTTTTCCAACATTGTGTCCATGCTATCATAGACATCCCCCAAGCATGGTTCATCTGTATCAGCAAACCGAAGCATAGACATGATAGGTTCGGTGAATTCCAATACATAATTCACACGATCCCACCAATCGTCATTCAAGATCAATGCCTTGACTTTTTGGGCCCTCTCTGAATTTGATTGCTTCCATATACTCCATTGGTTGCTAATAACCATTTGACTCAATGCATCTTTCACCTTCACAAGTCGTCTCAGAACAATTGTGTGAGATGCAAACCGGGTCTCGGCAACCTAAGAACATGTTAATAGTAAGTTAATAACACATTTAAAATATGTAAATAATGCAAAAAATTATTTTATTCAATTATGTAAAACATGACATAAATGATAAATGAAACTAAATAAATTAAATTTTAAAATTTACCTTCAACAATTCCAATGTTGAAAAAGTTCTGAAAATTGCTTGTGACATATGGTGGTTTGTCACAAACATCTGGATCTCCTCAGACTCCTGGTATATTTCTTTCACCCACTCTATTTGGGTGCCAATTGCTTGCATCACCAAATTGAGGGAGTGTACAGTGCACGGTGTCCAAAAGATGTGCTCATATCTGGCCTCTACCAAAGCACCTGCAGCCCTGCAAACTTTTGCATTGTCCGTAACTACTTGGACAACATTTTCACTACCCACCATCTCTATGGAGTCAATGAGAATCCTGGAAATGAACATTGCATCTTTCACTTGCCCTTCACAGTCAACCGCCCTCAAAACATTGCCCCCTTGGGGGACACTGCAATAACATTAATCAATGGACGGTTTTTGCAATCTTTCCATCCATCGGAAACAATAGATACACCTGTTTCAACCCAAGAATCTCTAATTGGTTTTAGTTGGGCCTCTACATATTTCTTCTCTTTTTGCAATAAGGTGGTACGCACCTTTTCATACCCAGGACTTGTGAAATCAGGAGGTGCACTATTTATTGCTGACACCATGTCCTTCCAATATGGTGATCTCACCAAGTTGAATGGAAGACCATTGGCATAGAGGCAACGTGCAATTTTTTCTTCAGCAATATCTCTTGCCTCCATTTTAAATGCCTTCTCTAATGGACCTCTCTTGCGGGTGGTGTTTTCTGTTTCTTCATCTTCTTCTTCCGTAGAGGGTATAGACAAGAAGGGATGTCTAGAGGGCCTAACTATCTGATGAGTGGGTAATGTTGTTTTTTTTTCCGGAACTATAACTAGTTTGTTTTCCTCTTGCAATGAATTGTCAGCATCTTCTTGTTCTTTTATAAATGCTGCTATTTGTACAGCAGAAAACCCCTTCTTATCTGGGCCCACACACATATTAATCCCTTTACCACCAGGGCCCATAAAATGAAGTTTCACTCGGTAGTAGGAGCTATTATATTGTACATTGCAAAAATTACACTTCCAAACAAACCCCCACCTCCAGGAATTTGTGAAATTCGTGTGGTATGTCTCCATAAAGGAGATCCTTTATCAATTTTGAACTTTTGGCTTCCATCCCCACCCACTGAACTTTGACTACTGGCCATTGTTGCAATCTCTAAAAAAAATGAAAAAAAAAAATATATTTGAAAAACTTATTCACAAACTTGAAAAAATTCATCAAAAACTAAGAAACTTAAAAAAATTCATCAAAAGATTGAAGAATAGGGTTTAAATGCATACCTTGAACACTTAAATCTCCTTTGTAGAAGCTATTTGCCACTCCACAATCGATCTCCTTCAAATGCAATCACCTCCCTTCAAAATGCTAAGATGGACACAAAAAATGGAGAGAGCAAAATGAGAGGTAAAAATGAAATGTTTTAGTGTTGAAAGGCCTCATATTGGGTCGTTTTAGGGTTTTAAGGCAAAATAGAAATTAAAAAAATGTTTTTTTTTTCACTTTTGGGCCCACTTTTTAAGTGCTGGGCCGTGGGTTCTCAGGGGTTAGCCCGGGTACGCGGCTGGTACCCCCGGGTCCGCGTACCCACGGGCATGGTACTCGCTGGGTACGCACAGGGTGCGTACCCAGCGTGTACCCACAGGCGAACCCGTACCGGGTTCGTACCCGAACCGGGTTCGAGGCCTGTGGGTACGAATCCGGTAACTTAGTGTGGAATAGTACTCTATTTCAATTTCATTTAGATATAATGGCCAACTCCTTATTCTACTTTTGTTTTGTTCATGTTTGTTGATCTCGTAGCTTCCACAAAGTATGCAGGTTTCATCATTTCATCTTCGCCCATTTCTGAATGTAATAGACTTTGCGTTGTGTACCTGCTTTCTTTTGAACATTCACCTAATGTAAGATTTCTTCTTTGTCAAATTCATATTGATCTTTAGAGTCAAATCAACTGCTATCTCTTAGCATATGCATTGTTAGTTTGACTCTCTCAATTTTTGTTGTGATGGATTTGTGTTCCAGTAATAGATTGAGTTGCTTGCTCTAGCATGGTCTTCCTAATATGACATCACACTGTTGTAATGCCCCTTTCCATTGTATAATTGCATATAACACATTAAGCTGCTTCTTAGCTATTACAATTTTGAATTTTTCTGATCCAATAATATTCCCACGGGAGTAATTCTTTCATGATCCTAACCCCTTTCATCCTTTGTTTGGTAGTGTGTTTATTCCTGACCCTGTGTCTCAATGTGTTTGAAAGAAATGTTTCTCCAAATTTTTCTGGATACTTTGGGTATCACATCCTTTCCTTAGACCATTGTAGAATTAATCAAAGATACTAATTGCGGCAATAAATTGGCTTCATTATTATTTTTGATGTTTTTGTCTCTTTTTACTGTTGATATGCCTGTTCTTACTATTGTACTGACTGTTGTTTTGTGTCCTGTTGGATCCATCCCTTCTGATCTGACTGGTCATTAATAGCTTTGACAACCTCATTGCATTTTGCATCTGTTGTTGCTCTACCAACATATCCAGTTCTTTCTCCTTCCTGCCCTCATGACTGCCAACAGATATTCATATTCTTCTTTTGCCTCTATTTCAACCTTGTTGGCTGATATAGTCTTTGAATAGTCTTCTTCATCATTGTCAATTGGACCAGAGTCTATACATAACTCAAAACTTTTGCTGGTGCATAAGGACCTACTTTTGCAAAATGTAACCATATATTACATTTTCTGCATTGTATTATAGGTCTATCTCCCTTATTCATCTGGAGGTGTCCTTGGACCTTTCTACAACTATTATTATTACTCACAATGTATGGTTTCATTGATTTGAATTCCCTCCAGCTGAAGGTGTTTTTGGTGCCATCAGACATTGTTTGTATGTTTTGTAAATGAACATCTGCTAGTATCATGTGTCTTACATTGCAGCTCGCTCTCAAACATTGCTTGTCCATTTTATTTTCATGTTAAACATTCACTTATATTATGTGTCTTCGTGCTCTAGGTCATGTAATATTCCATGAATATTTATCCTCTTTGCCTCTTTCCCTTTAGCATTATATATTCCACTTTTCTCTATTTTCTCCCCCTTATCTAGCTTCTTACTAGGGCAAGTATGTGTCTGAGTTTTGATTGGTCTTCATTCTCTTCATTACTTTGGTTTTGTGGGTGTTGTAGCCATTCTACATTCAACATTCTTTGTTATGTATCTTGATACCTATCTTTAGGCTCTCCACAAATACCCTATGTAATCCATTTGCAGAATGTTGCTGCTTTAGTTCCTCATTAAGTAGATTTCCTTATATCTGGATTTGGTGCAGTTTTCTTCATAGTTAGTCTTTAATAATTGTTTGGTACTTCCCTTGTTTTAGATTAGTCATTTCCTTTTGTTCGATATTTTGAAATCTGTGTGCCACTTTTTAAATTCCTTATTTACGTTTCATCAAGTTCCCTTTTGGTGGAACAAGGGAATGTGGAGACTGAAAAGGTAATGCCTAGAAGTTCCTCCAAAATCCTAATACATCTATAAATAATATATATTATGAACCACACATTACACTCAAAGTAACTTAGTAAATTTAGCTATAAACAAATTGATGTAAACATTGATCTACTGATTATTAGTAGCAAAAAATATTAAAATAAATATGCGATGATACATCGCTTGAAAGTCCCTCATGATAGTATTGTGGAGTTACTGGTAGTCTAGTACCACAACTCACTGGTACATCAAAAGGATTCCCTGCTCTGAATACTACACTCCTCAAACAGAAAGCTTGAAACTTGAGATTGAGTTGCACACAAAATGTTTAATTGTGTTCTCATGCAGACAAAAATACTTTTGATGCAGACAGGAAACTCCTTCCAGCTTTACACAGAAATGAAAATGCTTATACGCATTCTTTGTTTAGAAGTTCAGTTCATTAAATTGTGATGAATGTACGATAGAAAATTAGAAATTGATAGGTTGAGGGTTGAATGTTTTTTATAATACTTTTTAAAGTGTTAATTTGGGCTTTTTAAACTTGCTGTTCATGGGGGAAAGTGTAGGAGGGAAGATTGAGAGTGTTGAAGCGTAGCAGAACATTTGCTTCCAAATGAACCAAACTTAAATATGATTGGGCCACAAAAATACATTTGTTGATGGAGCTTTTCAAATGTCTTATTGTAAGATTTTCATAGCACCTGTCTAATTGCATGCAATGGGAAATCAATGGAGGCAATTTTATATTGGTGCCTATCTGGCATATATAATCCCAGTGATTATCATGGAATGTCCATGACAAGCTTTTCTAATGGTACACTTTCATTGATTTGTCTTGTAGTCATACCATTTTGAGTGTTACTAGTTTGTGTTTTCTGAAAACAAATTTGATCACTAGTCTAACGCTGTTGTTGGAGATTTAAATTTTCATTTTACATAAAAGGTTGAGCCTTCTCTACATAAATTTTTGGTGGGATGATCTTTAAAGCAATAGTAATTGTTGCTCATATAATGTGATGTTAGTAGAGGGAAATATTAGAATTAGTATTGCTTTGATGATTAGTCATGCATTTGATATTTGTTGCATTTTAGGAACACACAGAGAATGGTAGCAAATGTTCCCTTGCCTTCCTCATTTGGTAGGGACTCACATCCCGTGGTTAAGGAATGTAGACTCAACCTCAGACATTTTCCTATTTTCCTGGTGATGGGTAGTCATCAGTCTTCTGAATATACTATCTTAGTTTGTGAAGGTTTAAGTAGATCTCTAAATATTAATTGCCTTCCGCTAATCACAGTAAATTTTTGATGTCTTGTTATTATAACAATGAATATACTTTTTGTTCAAAGCTAAAAGGCATGATGCAAATTTGTTTGAAACCTGACAATTATGGTACATAATTTATTATAATGATATTATTCTTGGCATGTGCATTATAAATGTCTCCTGCAATTATTTTTATAAATATTGTGGCTTGTGAATATTTGTTATCTTAGTTAACTTCTTTTCTTGATATTTTAGTTATGGTACTGTATTTGCAATGTTTTGTTTCAGGGTTTTAGTAGGGACTGGACGAGCTTGCTTTGAAACTCTAAGGCCATTGGCATATAGTCTTCTTGCAGAGCTAATTCATCATGTTCGGTTGGACCTTTCACTTTCTCAGGTATTTATTTTTAACTGTTTTTTGAATAACAACCCCCCAATATTTTTTTCTGTTTTTTTCCCTGAGTTTGCTTCTTGCTGACTGCATGTTTATGTGATGTTTTGCAATAGTTTTTCATAGGGTTTGCATGTGTTTCTGATATTTCATGAAGTATACAAAACTGTAGCATAAAATGAAGAGAAACATACTTGAAAAGACACTTACAGAAGCTATATGAATCCGATTATTAGCAGAAATATTAGTCATACAAAAATATTATTTCAACTCAGATATATGGTATTTTCAGACCTGACTGTAAGTGCTTAGCAGCAGAATGTCTTCTTCTTTAAGGGCACATCCATCATCAATGAATGACACCATAAGAAATGATGCTGGCTTGAACTTGGCGTCCCACTTAATCTCCAAAATACTGTATAACCCCCCTCACAAAGGGCCAATCAGAAAATAGGCACTACCAGCAATTAAAAGCTCTGTTTTCTCCACACACCACAAGCCTTCCCTCCTTGAGAAGCTCGACCTTCTCTATAAATTCCAAAACCCACTTACAAATTGCTTTCTTGTGCTTGATAGTTATCGCCATGATGAGAGGAAGCTTATAAATCAATGCCCATTTTGATAGCTGACGCCTTTTTGAAGATATGAGCAGATATGAGAGTTCTGACCCAAAAAACAAGTACCCAGAAATTGAAATAAATCACACCAAAATCATAAGAAAACTACATCACACCAAAACCCAGCAATCTCACACCAAAAACAAATTGAAAAGCACTCAAAAGAACTAGAAAATCTTCATCCTTTTCGCCTAGATGTGACTCCTGTATGAAATCAGCAATCACCAGCTTGAGCAGGTCTCTCACTGTTGAATCCCACCACTTCACCAAGTACTCAGTGATCACTCTCCTCCTGACAGTCCTCTCTCTGAAGTCAATAATTGCCTCTGGTATAAGCTCCAATCTCTCCTCCTCATCCAATGGGGGTAATACTGCTGAAGTTACCACATTATGTCCAAGTGCCTTCTTAAGGCGTGATACATGAAATACATTGTGCAGTCTACTATCCTCAGGTAACTCCAACTCATAAGCAACCTCACCAACCCTCTTGGTGACTCTGAATGGGCCATAAAACCGTGGTTTCAGCTTCTCTGCTCCACTTTTTTTGAGAGTGGACTGCCTGTATGGCATTAATCTGACATAAACCATGTCTCCCACCTCAAATTCCCTCTCTATCTGATGCTGGTCAGCATACATCTTTTGTTGAATCTGCGCATGCTGAATGTTCTCCCTCAATGTTCTCCCCTCAATGATCTCATGATGTCCTGACTTTCCTACAAAAAATCCTTAGCCTTGGGCATTCTACAATCACCAAATAATAGATCAATGAAGCTAGGAGCCTCATACCCATACAACGCCATGAAGGGTGACATCTTAATGGACATTTGATAAGTAGAGTTGTAGCAGAACTCCCCTAAATGCAGCCATCTAACCCAAGCCTTTTGCTGCCCTGAAACTAATTCCTTAAGTAACCTTCCACCCACTTGTTAACAATTTCAGTTTGCCCATCTGTTCGGGGGTGGTAGCTAGTGCTGGGAGTCAACTCTGTACCACAAAGTTTGAATAATTCCTGCCAAAATAAACTCATGAATTTGCTGTCCTAGTCACTCACAATATTTTTAGGTGCCCCATGAAGCCTAAAAACCTCTTTGAAGAATAAATCTGCCACCTGTAATGCAGAAAATCCTGTTGATATGGCAAAAAAGTGGGAAAATTTAGTCAACCTGTCAACTACCAGTTAAATGCAATCCTTCCCTTGCACCTTGGGAAGTCCTGTGATGAAATCCAGACATACTTTCCCACTTTTGAGTAGGAATAGACAATGGTTGCAGTAGACCAACAGGAAATTTGTGCTCATTTTTGTTCTGTTGGCATACCTGACACTCATGAACATACTTAGTTATATTATCTTTCATCCCCTTCCATGAGAATCTATCACGGATCTGCCTGTATGTATTGTAAAATCACGGATAACCAGCCAATGGAGTGTCATGAAATGATTATAAAATCTGCTCCTTTAACTTAGTTTCGGGCACTTGTAGAAAAATAATCCATCCTTAACATTGTATTTTTCATGATTCAAAGCACCATCAAGAATGCTGTTTGTAAATGTATTTTTTGCATAATCAGCTTGTATTTGCCCTTTCCAGTTTGCTGCAATCTCAGAAAAAATGCACAAGTGTGGCCTCCTAGAGAGAGCATCAACAACTACATTGTGTTTCCCCTTAATATACTCAATATCAAAGTCAAAGGCTTGAAGTTTGCTGCTTACCCATTTTTGCTGCCTTTCACTTAAATCCTTCTGATTTAAAAATTATTTGAGGCTGTTATGATCCGTCTTCACTATAAATCTACCCCCAATAAGATACTGTCTATACTTAGCCAAGGCATGCATGATGGCTAACATTTCCTCATCATATATAGAGTAATTTCTTTTAGCTCCCCTCAATTTTCTGCTCTCAAAGGCTATGGGATGTTTATTTTGCATCAGGACAGCCCCTATACCTTCTCCTAAAGCATCGCATTCAAGCTCAAATGGTTTAGTAAAATCTGGAATAGCTAAAACAGGGCATGAGCTCATCAAAACGTTAAACTGATCAAAAACTCTCTGTGCTGGTTCAAACCAAGAGAATGCCCCTTTCTTGGTCAAATCTATAAGTGGGGCAGCAACCTGTGAAAACCCTTTCACAAATTTCTTGTAGAAACTGCATAGCCCAAAGAATCCTTTAAGTTGTGATAAATTTGTAGGTGGTGGCCAGTCTTGTATTGCCTTAATCTTTTTAGGGTCTACATGCAAACCATTGGCACTAATAATATGCCCCAAATAAAGTATTTCAGTCATTCCAAATTCACACTTAGATTCTTTTGCAAACAATGATTCCCTCTCAAGAATGCCAAATACCTCATCTAAGTGTTTCAAATGCTCCTCCCAAGATTTACTGAAGATAAGAATGTCATCAAAGAATATAAGGACATACTTATGAAGTTGCTTGTTGAAAACTCTGTTCATGCATGTCTGAAAGGTGGCTGTGTTGGAAATATTGTCATTGATGTCAAGTTGAGAAGGTAGAAGGTTCATATTATCATTGATGTCAAATGTATGGACAAGATTGAGAAAAAGAGAGGTTGTAGAAATAATGCTTATAACATGATAAGGTTAAGAAAAGCCAGATGTTACATACAATGATATTGGTGAATGCAAAGAACAAATTGAGAATGTAAGAGATCCAATTGTGGAGGAATGAAAAGGGAAGTCGAACTTGTGCTATTGAAAGAAGACTTTATTTGTGTTGACATGGTACTCAGTCTACAGAAAACAAGTATATAATATACATGAGCCGGTTTGTATAAAGAAGGATTTAATACTTGGTGGTATTAAATATGATGTTTCGCCGCTTTGTTTGAAGTAGTGAACACTTGGAAGATTATGAAGTGTAAAGCAAGATTGGAAGATTGTGGAAGATTTGGGAGTCAATATAGTCGAGCAATTCAAGAAGATGTTTGTTTCCTCTATCGAATCTCTCGGCCATTGCGGATAGAGGTTAGTATGTGCGGATAAACCAGTGAATATTTATCACCCTGTAGACAACGCGGAATTACGTCCTTTAATCTTTGCCTTTCTACGGGAACTTATAATCGGGATTTATCAGTGTGAGGAGAAAACGACAAAGGATTTTCACTTTATCGATGGAGATTATCATTACTAAAGTGATGTGGCGCTGTCGATTATTGTAAGGGAATTAAGTAAAAAATGCAGCAATAAATATAATTCACAAACACAGCGATATCTACAGATGACTTCATTATATAATATTAGGAATGAAGCCATATTTGGGCGAACTATAAAATCAATGACACTCAGAATACTGCCAGCAATATATAGAATTGAAATTGTTGACAAAGCCAAAATAAAATCAGAGATGTTAATGGTTGCAATCAGATCGGCTACTAACAAGTCCGATTTGTGATTTCTTATAACATAACAAATGTTGTGGAAACTTAAACAACCAAAAGACGTATTCTTACATGAGCAAATGCGATCTCCAAAAAGCATAAAATCTTGAAAGGATGTGTTCATTTCAACAAGGTGGTTAATCAAAAGACGTGTTCATATAATTTGGTTTTCTTCAGAGAAATATACTCATTCGATTGGCTCTTGAAAAGAGATGATCATTCATATGCCTGAAGAGACGTATCTTACACACAGATTTTAATTAACAAATAAGATGTAATAAAAAATGATTAAGGTGCGATTTGTTATACATCTGAAGTCTAAAAGAAAAATCACAAGGCGACGATTTCTTTTGAAGAACAATTATCTCTAAAAAGAGATCAAAGAATATATATCAGATTTATTAAAGCTAAAGTGGTACGATTTAAGAAATCTAAAGGAGTGTAATTAATTTTTCTGAAATGGTGTGATTAGTATTGAAAAGGCAAAACAGAAAAGTCAGATTTGAAATGATGTAACCTTTCACAAAATGTTGCAAAGGTTGATCAATATACATATATGAAGTAAAAACAGATTGAAGGGTGTGGTTGTTGTGTAAGAGAGCATTCTAAATCTGAAGTCCCATCTCCTTGTGTGGGCTAAGTGTGAGATCATTCATCACCATAGGCAGATTGGAGGATTGGGATAGTGCAGGTCAGATTGAAGGCATCATCTTGCAACCATCAAGTCAAGGTTGGTGCCTTGCATTAGGGGCTGGTGCTCCTTGTAGGTAGGTGCCTACTAAAGTTGTAAAGGTTTGGATGTTCCTTGTAGGTTGTGTCCTACTAAATCATCTTATTGTAAATCTGTAGGTTGGTGCCTACTTTGTAAAAATCATTTCAATAAAAGTTGTGTCAACTTGTGTAAATTGGTTCATATCAAATAGTTGATTTGTGTTTAAGTTTGAAGTTGATAAATAAGTAAGAGGGTAAAAGTTTGTTGATATACTGATTCACCCTCCCTCCCCGCCCCCCTCTTAGTATATCTTTGTGCTCTTCAGGCTGGTGCGTTTGTCAAGCCAAAAGGCATGACTAGAAACTCAAAGTGCCCAAAGTGGCATCTGAATGCTATCTTCTCCACATCCTTTTCCCTCACTCTAATTTGGTGATAACTTGATCTCAAGTCAATTTTGGAGAAGTAAACCGCCTCATGAAGCTGATCAATCAACTCATCAATACGTGGAATGGGATACCTGTTCTTAATAGTCTTTTTGTTTAAAGCCCTGTAGTCTACACACATGCGCAAGTCCCATCCTTCTTTTTCACCAATACAACTGAAGAAGCAAATGGGCTCTTACTTGGTCTTATGTGTCCCATCTCTATAAGCTCCTGAATGGCCTTCTCTATCTCATCATTGTGCCTCTTAGGATGACGATAGGGTGTGGTTATGACTGGTTTGGCTCCTTCCTCAAGTTCAATGACATGTTCAATATCTCTATCAGGCGGCCCAATTGAACGCTCAATTGAGGAACTATCCCGATACACTGAATAGTGAATCCATCGGCCACCATAACTCTAAAACCACCAACCTCCTGTGTTTAAAGCCCTCTTCGTGCTACTAGGCCCTCATTGATGAAGTTATGGGTAGCTCCTATATCAATCAATGCTAC
>VDFB02367095.1:0-12777 GCA_007258455.2 Sequoia sempervirens
GTCTAAATCTTTGTCTTCATATCCATAATGCTCGACATACATTTTACTTCTATCATCAACTCTAGATGTACCTATAACTTCTTGACACTACTAATTCAAGTTGGAATGATCAACTGCATAAGTGGGGGAATTTCCTTCACTTGAAATTTTGTGACTCAACCCATACATGAGACTTCTACTAGGTGACGTTTCAACTCTTGAATGATCAAAATGTTTCGTCAAGAGTAAGTCATCCTCTATCCTTATGGATTCAATATTTGTAACTCCAAATTCAACCACCCTTCTCCATCTCAAATGAAATTGTACTTCAGGATGCAGAGAAGACATGAAGGAAATCACCAAATTGAATTGAGTGGGCACATTGGGATGAGGAATCTATCTCAAGATTCTAGTGAACCTATCAATGAAATCCATTATGCTTTCACTTTCTCCCTTCCAAATGCTAAAAAGGGACCTTAATAGAGCAGCTATATCAATAACTATTTTGAATCTTTCAATAAAATTACTCCTCAGAATATCCCAATTATCTAACCACCAAAACCAATCTACTACTTTACCAACCAAAGACTCTACAAAAAATTGAACTACCAAAATTTCCTCCATAACTCCAAAGATTGCACAAGCAACTGTAAAATACTGTATATGATCCTCAAGATCTTGCCTTTCTTCCCCAACAAATTTTGGAAAATGTTCCCTGGATCCAACAAGAAGAGGTAAAAATTTGGGTAACAATAGTGGTCCAAAATGGGTCATCCATGGAAATAATGAAGAAGAAACCATTTAAGGAGGATTGTGTAAACAAGGAGAACTTTGTAAATCAGAGTCACCAACCTCCATTCAAGGAGAGATAATTCCATTTCTATTTCAAAAAATTTGTTTAAATCAATTCCTTGTTGGTGGGTTTTGAACTAGAGGAGGATTTTGACCATGATTGGGGTGAGGTTGAGGGTGTTGGTACCAAACAATTTCCAACCTTAGATCTCTTTCCACTATTCTCCACACCGACCGTCATGCTCTTTCTTCCTCTTCTTCAAGAACAAAGTTTTCTCTTATATAATCAAGAGAACTTATTCTATACCTCTACACAAGAGTATTCAATCATGAGATGATGTCTTCTTGTTCAATTGTAACCCAATCTAAATCTGGCTGCAAGAATGGAAAAATATTCTCATGTGGTAACACCATCTTTAATCATGATAAGGGAACCTTTTTAAAAAATCTACACACTTCCCCATTAGAGTTGCCAAAAATCTGTTGGTTGACAGATTTGTCCTTTAAATGATTAACTTAGATTGACTCCATTTTTCCCAAAAGAAGAACTAATTGATCACCAACATTTGGAGAGATCACCATTGCATTGGTGATCTTCCTCTGAAATTTATTTGAGGTACAACTCTCTCTTCTAATATAATTTTTTATTTTTTATTGATTTTATGAAATTTGGGGTATGATTTTGACCGAAAAGAAGAAAAGGTAGACTAACATTTATCCATATCCATGAAATAGATGCGACTGAAATTTATTTAAAATGATTAACTAAGCTAGAAAGTAAATTGAAAAACTATCAATATCATGACTCATAGATCAAACTATCAATAGTAAGCTGACTCGACTCACTTCAATTTCAAAATTCACTGAAGATATATGAACAAAACACCAAATAATATCGCATCCTCATAGGGAAGGAATATCCATAACACCTATCAAAGCTCATAATTTTTCATAAGCATTAAGTATTTCATTTAAAATTCACTGCTCACAGATAATGAACATCTACAACAAATAATCAAAACTACAAAATTAATCCTTAAATTAAGATCAATTCTCTCTCGTGCATCACAGTGCAAGGGGGATCAAAATTTTGGACCCTTTCAATTTCCAACTAAAACATATTTAAATCTTTACTTCATAATGGTCAATGTTTTCTCATAAACGAATTCTTGGAAGAGTGATAACTATCATCCAGTCGAATAAGCAATTTGCAGAGGCCAACCAATTTTTGTCTGATCATGACACATGGTCATTAATGACTATTTTTAAGAGAGGTTATGATGGTGTCATAATTTACAATTGAAAAGACGAGGGAATGAATCAACGCTCTCTATTTGTAGTCCTTGTGGAAACACTCATGCAAATAGTCCACAACTTCTCACTTTTGGAAGTTAGTAATATGCCACCTAGGATTGTTTTTGTGCAAATATTTTAAATGTAGGACATTTATTTGATGCCGAAACCCACCCTACTGAATTACCATCACATCACTCTGTTAAGCTCATTAAGTATGAGGCAATCTGATTGTCCTTTCTTGCATTAATTTCCTCCAAGTGGACCCCGCTTACTCTTCCCATTGTATAAATTAGCCACAACGCTTCTTATTTTGTGTAATGATCATTACAGTCTCATATATGTCGAGTTCTTCAAGTGATGTCATCTCTAAGATTAGGAATGATTTCCTCACCATTGAGGGTGTGGAATGTAGCACTGTACAGAGGTTGGTCGCAGACCAACTCAGGGAAGTTTTCTTCATCCTGAATGATGTGGAGGGGGTCATCTGAAAGATAATTGGTGAACACTTCTTGTCCCAGGTGCATGTGCACAACTTTGGTTTGTTGGAATGTTTCATTTGCAATATCATCTGCACCTTTGAGAGATTTGAATGTGGAATCCATGCTATTGAGCATCTGGTGAGACCAGTGTACCTGCCATGTGTTGAGGATGTCTTGGGTGGTTTGTTTGTACATCCACATGTGGGCTTGGTCGGCAACACAATCTGCATCACTACTGTGTTGAGGAATGAATGAGCTAGGCAAGTAGTTTCCCTACTCCATAGTAGACTAGAACATAATATGGAGACTTTTTCCGATTACATTGAGTTTAACAAAAATCTCTTTTCACCTATGTAGATTGAATGTCTGCAGGAAATGATAGAGGGCATTAGGATCCTCATTTTTACCCTCTGTGCCTTAGACCCCTTGTGCTAGAAACCTCCTTTTTTGTGATGTAATACAATATATATATCTGTATGTATCTATCTATATATGTATATATGTATATATGTATATATCTATTTATGTATATAAATACACATATATATATACATATATACATATATACATATATACATACACACACACACACATATATATATACACATACATACATACATATATGCATACATACATACATACATACATACATACATACATGCATGCATCACATATACACTTTTATACATACATACATACATACATGCATACTACATATATATATATATATGTATATATGATCCCCTATCTTGGATTTTACAATTTTTGGCCAAAATTTGGACATTGAGGCCGATTTTTTTCTAACTAAATCTTCACTTTTCGAGCACCTATAAGCTAAATTGTGAGGTGAAGATGACAAAAACTAAGTGATTTGTGACATTTTTTACGTAGATTATAAATATTTTTTTTCAATTTTTTGAATCAGTTACTTATTTTTTCATCTCCTTCAAAATTAGTTTTTTAAATTAAACTTTCCCCATTTTTAAGAATTGGCTCTCGCAGGTATGCAACATAACTTTTTTTCCATGAAGGATAAAATTAAATTTTTCAAATTTAGATTTGTATCTGATATCTGTAGATGCTTTCATTTGGTTTTCATAGTGTTTATTGAATATTTTGTAATCCGTTTTGAAGTCAAACCAATTACAATTCGGACATAGGAAGACCATATACAACGTAACTTTTTTTGTATGTATCGAAATTCAATTATTATTTTTGTTGAATCAAGGACTTCAATATCTAGTGCAGTAATATTTTTTTTTTTTTTTTTTTTATAATATGCTATTTTCCACATGTGTAGAACAAAGAGCTTGATTTTTGGTGGAAAACCTATGTTTAATTAAACTAAAAGAAATACATAATAAAACCAAAATATGTTAAAATTATATTCAATGGATCGCTCGTTTCGAGGACTACCATCATCCGGTTGGAGTGCGGTCTTCTCATTTTACCTTTCGAGGCTTTGAAGGGGAAAAAAAATTGGAGATTTTGGTGCGAGAGGGGGAGAGAGAAGGGGGAAAAGGGGGGTTGGCGAACCCCCTTTCCACAAAATTTTTGTTTTGTTTTTCCTAGGAAATGTGGGACCCAACATTTAATGGGTTCACTTGAAGGGGGGTTCTAGTGAACCCCCTTTTGGTTCACTCGAACCAAATGTTCATTTGAATCCCCAAAAACCAATTTTTTTTCCATGGGGGCATTTTTTTCCAATTTTCCTTCCTCATTGGAATTGTAAACCAGTTTTGTGGGTTTACCCATATATATACAATATCTTTTTGGATATCAAATTTGTATTTTGTGATGTGAATTTTCTCAAAAGTTCTCAGCTTTATCTCTATGTTTTCATTTTTTCTCCAATACACTCTTTTATTTCCATGTCTACAATATATCTTATTAGCTATGCATTTTGAATGTTGTTATTTTTCTGCAATAAGTTAGCTTCTGATAGCATTATTTTCTTTTGTGAATGAATTCTTGGAATAATAACATATATCAGCTCAAATGCACAAATGTTGGATTCAGAACAAAGTTTTCAAAATGTCTTCAGAGTCTACCCTAGTTTTGAAATCGAGTTCATCGCCCACTACTCCAAATCAACCCTCAAAATGATTTTAGGTTTCTCTTTTAGTGAACTCCTCCAAAAAGAATATTTTTAGGAAAGATGATCAACTTTCAAAAGAATTTACTGTGGGAATAATTAAGTTTTGCAAACCCTATCGGGAACAAACAACTGTTTCAAAAGTACCCAAAGTTCCACCAAACCCCTTTATCATTTCTTCTTTTCCATCTTTGGTAAACTTAGCGGATATGAAAACCCTTTGACGACTTGACACCTACTCACATCTTCCAAAAATATTGACACAAAGTAGATTTTAAGTTGGAATTCAAGGACGTCGGGTGAGGGAGAGATTTGAAAACTTGATCGACGCCTGATATAGGTTTACAAACTAGAATGAAAAGGTGACAAAAATACAGTTTGATCCACTTCAAAGATAGGTCATAATTTTTTGTAAGGGTGACTGAAAAATAGTGGCAACACGGTCATCTATGCTTCCTACCCAATCTGCATCTATATATGCAGTTTGAGTGAAACTTTCACTCTTTGGATACCATAGTTCAAAATCCATTGTAGCTTTCAGATATCTGAACATCCTCTTTACTACTTTGACATGAGTTTCCTTAGGTTCTATCTAGAATCTATTTACCATTCCAATTGCATCCATTATATCAGGTCTAGATACTATTACACATCACAAACTACCAATCATAGATCTGTACAATGTTTGGTTTTCCAAAGTAGATTTATCATCTTTACTCATCTTGCATCTTATAACCAAAGGTGTATCCACCAGTTTGTAGTCTTCCATACTAAATTTACTTAGCATCTCCTTTATATTTTTTTTTTTGGGAAATGAATATGCCTTTGTCTGATTTTGTAATCTACAACCCAAGAAAGAAGGATAATTCACCTAGCATAGACATTTCAAAATCATTCTACATTGCCTTTTGAAACATCTTGCACATGTCATCATTTCTATCACCAAAATTGATATTATCTACATAGACCACAACTATCAACAATTGATCACCTTTTTTTTATGTATAGATTTTTGTCTACACTTTCTAGATTCAGAACCCTTGTTGCTACAAGTATCCATCCAACCTTGAATACCAAGCTCTGGGGGCTTGTTTAAGTCCATAAAGGGCTCAAAATCTATGCCTTCAATCTAAGCATATCATTTACACACAAGTCTAGCCTTATTTTGGATCACTTCACCTTCTTCATTTAGTTTGTTTCTAAAAACCCACTTGGTTCCAATTACATTCTTGCCTTTAGGTCTTGGGACTAGTTCCCAAGTTTCATTCTTCTTGATTTTATTAAGCTCTTTCTCCATAAAAATTATGCAACCTTTCTCTTTTATTTCTTCTTTATAAGACTTTGGTTTTATCTTTGATAGTAATGCAAAGTGTACTTTCTCATTTACCCTCTCAAGTTTCTTCCAGGTCTAAACACCACTATTTTATCTCCTATAATTTAATCTTTAGAGTGATTCTTCTGAACATTTTTTTTTGGAGTTTTTGTAACATCTTCTGAATCTTCATCACTATTGTGGATTGGTTCTTCACCATCTTCTACTTCCGGAGTACCAATAGACTAAATTTTTTCATCAATTCTCACATTTGCACTTTCCACAATCTTCTTCAACCTTTTTATGTAACATCTATATGCTTGACTAGTCATGGAGTAACCAAGAAAAATACCTTCATGAGATTTGGAATCAAACTTACCCAAATTTTATTCATCCCTTTTGATGTAGCATTTGCTTCCAAATATCCTAAGATGTTTGACTAAAGTCGATCTTCCTCTCCATAACTCATATGGTGTTTTATCAATCTTTCATCTGATTTGAGTTTTGTTTAAAATATATACTGTAGTTTGAATTTCTTCTCTCTAATACATATCCGGTAGATTTTCTTGACTCAACATTATTATTGCCATCTCCTGTACAGTTCAATTCTTCCTTTCTATAACCCCATTTTGTTGTAGAGTCCTAGGAGCATAAAATTTCCTTTGGATCCCATGCTCTTCATAGAATTTTTCATACTTGTTAGAAGTGAATCATCCACCTCTGTTTGATCGGAAAACCTTGATTGTTCTTCCAGTTTCATTTTCTACTAATGCCTTAAATGCCTTAAACTTCTCAAATGCTTCTGACTTCTCTTTTAAAAAGTAATCCAAGTCATTCTAGTGTAATAATCTATGAGCATCATGAAATACCTATCTCCTTTTAGAATATTTGTCCTCATAGGTCTGCATAGATATGTATGGATCAAATCCAATGGTTTTTATGTAGAATAATCCTTAGCAGGAATCTGCTTCTTGACTATTTTCCTTCATGACATGGTTTGCAACTTATAGATTGTGTCTTCTTAATATTTAGCATAACTCAGACTATTCCTCGACAGATAATCTTTACAATGTCATCAAAATTAATATGACCCAACCTTCTGTACCAAATCCTACTTTCTTCTTTCTACATAGTAAGACAATTTTTTCCATTCAACTCACTAAGGTGATATATGTCACTATTTGTCCTACTTCCTTCCGTAATTAGTTCTTTGGTACTTGATTTCTTGATTTCACAACCTTTAGCACTAAATGGTAGCCTATAACCTTTATTACAAATCTGAATTACACTTAACAGATTATGTTTTAGTCCTTCAACATACAAAACATCATGTGTCTTTGTCCTACCACCATCAAGACTTAAAGTACCCTTACCAATAATTTTGGCAATAGAAATATTTCCGAGAGTTATAAAGCCTCCTTCAAATTTCTTGAAATTCATGAACTTACTTTTATCTCCAGTCATGTGGCTTGAGCATCCACAATCTATGCTCCATAGATTCTTCTCTTTCTGAGCATGTATTGCAGTTTTAGAAATCATTGATTTCTTTGACCTTTTCTCTTTCAGAACCTTCTTCTAGATTTTATCTAATTCATGACTTCTACATTCTGATCTCAATAGAGGGGGACTCACAAAATTGCTTATCCAATTCCTAACAATGTGTCCAAAATTGTTGCATTTGTAGCAAATGATATTAAAATTGAATATAGGTGCAAATGCATTATTATTGAAAAATTTGCTTTTTCTTACTGAAGCTTTTCTATAGTCCACAACCTTTTGACAAAAAATATTGTATTTAAAACAGTAATTGAATAAGTAATAATTGAACCTGGTGTTGTATCCCTGTCTTCTAGATATTCTTCTCTTCTTTTGTGTTGGAAATAGGATGCTATTTAATTGCAATCCTAAACATTATTTATTTCATGTATCTCCTAAGTCCTTGGAATGTGTTCATCAACACTAGGATTAGGAAGAGATTAATATTTAATGAAATAATCATGTTAATTGACATTTGTAATTAATTCTAAATGTTAGGAGCATGTGAGAGCGTCCATTATGAGTTCCTAAATAATAGTGGCACATGGGGTGCCCACATGGTAGGTGACACTCACCTTGAGTTAAGTTAACTATTTAGAGTAAGAGATAACACTTCTGAATACATGTAAAGATCCTATGAGTTAGGGTTTGATGTTTGCATGCATGAAGTTAGTTTAGTTCAGTTTAGATCAGTTCAGTTCAGTTCAGTTTAGTTCAGAATCAGTTTAGTTTAGTTTAGTTTAGTTTAGTTCAATTCAATTTGGATTCGGTTATGGTTCGGTTATCTTAGGTTAGTTTTGGTTGAATGCTAGTTGAGTCAACTTGGAATACATGGCTAATGACTGAGTTGCATGGCCGGATACTTGAGGGACTACCTCTAGTTAACAGGGGATGACCATTATTGCATGAATGGTGTTGAGAAATGTTTCAGTTAACAAGAAAGGACTTGGACCCAACTTGGGCGCCCAAGTTAGCTTCTTGGAATTAACTCCTTTGCATGTTGAGATATTTCAGAAGGCTCAGTTAAGTGGGACCACTTTTGGGTGCCTACTTTGAGGATGAAGCCTTGAAGATATTTACAGAATAGAGGTTGAGTTGCTACTTCAATATGGGACGCCCAAATGCATGAAGATGAGGATTTGACATTGTTCTTCATGGCATAACTCTATTTGCATGAGATAGGTGTACTTTCTAGGGATAAGGATTGAGCATTGTAATTGTAACTCAATTAGAGTTTATAAAGTTGATTAAAGCCTATATATCTCAAGCAAGTTGAAGAGAGTTGGTATCAATTTTTATTGCAGGTGTGAAGAAGTTTTGGTGAAGGAAAAAGAGGCATTCTCAAGCAATAATTGGAGCTATTGTAATCTACTTCAGAGATTGAATAATAGATTAATTCTTGGTGGATTTTTTTCCCAAAAGGGTTTCTCCATGGTATATACTTGTGTAATCTTTCTAATATCCTGTCTACTTCTTCTATCAACTTTTGTCTACATTCTACAAATAGTAAAATGGATTAATCAAGATAATCACCCACAAAAAATATGTAACAAAGTAAATGCTTATTTAGATCAACAATATTAAATTTTTACAAAGTATTAAGCTAAGAAAACACCTCAATTTTCAACATTTGGTATCAGAGCTGAGGTTGGGTAGAGTATTGGGATGCCTAAATCTCTTAAAAGATTGGAGTTTTTTTGGCTTAGTGGGAGCTTTTATTATTTTTGTTATTTGCTGATTTTGAAAATAAGTTTGTTACGATGAATTCTCAATTAGATATTGAAAGGTTCAATGGATCTAATTAACTATGAAATGTGGAAATTAAAAATGGAAGATCTTCTTGAAGAAAGAGATCAGTGGTTAGTGGTTAATAATGATACAAAGACACCTACAACTATTTCAGATGAGGATTGGGCTAAGTTAGATAAGAAGGAAAGAGGAACAATTAGATTATGTCTTGCTGATGTTGTTCTCTTGAATGTTTAAGATGAAACTGCTACATTTAAATTATGGAAGAGAATAGGGGATATTTATCAAACTAAGAGTCTCACCAATAAGTTGTATTTGAGGAGGTTGTATTCATTAAAATGAGAAAAGATGAGTAGGAGAATACATTTACTGTTTAATGCTTTCAATTTTAATTCTCGGCGTTGCTCCCCATAGATGTGTAAAGCTAGAGAACAAAAGGATAAATGCATTTTGCTGCTTTATTCTTTACACGCAAATTCTTGGGAAAATCCAATTGTTGCAATTGAGTGGTAATGGTGCAGTCTAAGATGGACAACCTCTCCTATATCAAAGGAGATGAGGAGAATCCAAAAGAAGGGAAATCTAAGATGCCTTTGTTTGTAAAAAGGTAGGCAGAAAAAGAGACTAAGGGAACAAGGAAGGAAGAAGGAGTAAGTCTAAAGGGCCCCGGTCCTAAAACCCACAGGTAGAAGTAGGTAGTAGTTGGAGCTGTGGGGAAACTAGGACGTAATGAAGAAGGATTGTGTAAGAACAAAGAAGAAATTTTTGCGATTCTTCTAGCGGTCCTCGAATGAAGTAATGATACATTGGTTATTTAAGCTATGTGTGATAATTGTTTGCTTCATGTTTGGTAATCTTCATGGAGAGGATGGTAGTCACGATGCCATGTGTAACTCAATACCACGGTTCAGTGGGAGTTGTTGGCAGTGACATGAATGCATCATTGGTAAGGTTATCTTCATGAGATTGGGGATATGGTTTTTATTGGTTTAGAGTGGTTGCTATTATGTCATGGTTTACTCTTGATTCTAGATTAGAGTTTGGGATATTACATGTTCTCTTGAGACCAGGATGTATGTTATGGTGCATGTGATCTCCTAAGAGGAGATGGTTAGATCATAGATGTCATGTTTATGTTCCTGATTCATGATTGGAGCTTTGACATTGATCTTGTGTAATTCTCTTAAGTATTGGGTACATTAATCATTTTCTTGATTACTTCATGAAAGTATTGTGTTGCATTTGGAGTTTGGCATGGATTGGTTGGTTACAAGTCCTCGATACTTGGAGAAATATAGAGTGAAATTTGGAGTTCTCTTATATGGTAGGGATGTTGTTGGAATGGTTGTTGTAAGGAAAAAAAATCAGAAAGACGAGGAGCCTACACCTTGGTTGAATGTGAGTTCAACACACTCGGTGGTTTAACATGCCTCCAAAGAGGCAGTTTGGATACAAAGGCTTGGGAAAGGTATTGGTTTGGTTGATAATGGGAAGGTATTAATTGAGAAAGTTGACACTTTAATTAATGTTACAGATTATCTTATGAAACCAAATAAGTTCTCTTGGTTTTAATCATTTGCTTGGAAGCTTCATGATTATGCAGGTTGCATTTGAAGTTGGCATGGATTGATCAGTTAGGTGCAAGAAGGCCATTGGCCTTGATTCCTATACTTGTTTTATATTATTCCTTGTTTAGAATAATTGCAATGTATAATGTCAAGTGGGAGAATGTTGGAAATAGGATGCCATTTAATTGCAATCCTAAACATTATTTATTTCATGTATCTCTTAAGTCCTTAGAATGTGTTCATCAACACTAGGATTAGAGAGAGATTAATATTTGATGAAATAATCATGTTAATTGACATTTGTAATTAATTATAAATGTTAGGAGCATGTGAGGGCGTCCAATATGAGTTCCTAAATAATAGGGGCACATGGGGCACCAACATGGTAGGTGACACTCACCTTGAGTTTAGTTAACTATTGAGTAGAATAACTTACTTTGAATGCATGTAAAAGATCCTAGGAGTTAAGGTTTGATGTTTGCATGCATGAGTTTCAATTCGATTCGGTTTGAATTAGTTTAGTTTAGTTTATTTATTTGATTATGTGGTTGATTATGGTTTTGTTATCTTCAATTGGTTTTAGTTAGATATAGTTGACTTGATTAACTTGGAATGCATATTTAATGGCTTGAGTTGCATGATAGATAACAAGGACTACCTCTAGTTAATGGGATGACCATTCTTGCATGAATGGTGTTGAGAAAATTTTTCAATAACAAGAAATGACTTGGACCCCGACTTGAAACCCAAGTTGGCCTTCTTCGTCTTAACTCCTTTGCATGTTGAGATATTTCAGAAGGATCAGTTAAGTGGGACCACTTTTGGGCACCTACTTTGAGGATGAAGCCTTGAAGATATTTACAGAACAAAGGTTGAGTTGCTCCTTCAATTTGGGATGCCCAAATGCATGAAGATGAGGATTTGACATTGTTCTTCACGACATAACTCTATTTGCATGAGATAGGTGTACCTTTTAGGGATAGGGCTTGAACATTGTAATTGTAACTCTTGTGGAGTTTACAAAGTTAATCAAAGCCTATTTATCTCAAGCAAGTTGAAGAGAGTTGGTATCAATTTTTATTGCAGGTTGTGAAGAAGTTTTGGTGAAGGAAAAAGAGGCATTCTCAAGCAAGAATTGAAGCTATTTTAATCTACTTCAGAGATTGAATAATAGATTAATTCTTGGTGGATTTTTTTACCAAAAGGGTTTCTCCATGGTATATGCTTGTGTAATATTTCTAATATCTTGTCTACTTCTATCAACTTCTATCTACATTCTACAAATAGTAAAATGGATTAATCAAGATAATCACCCACAAAAAATATGTAACAAAGGAAAAGCTTATTTAGATCAACAATATTAAAGTTTTACAAAGTATTAAGCTAAGAAAACACCTCAATTTTCAACATTTTAAACTTGAATAAAGTCATCATGTAGTGTCTTACTTTCATCACTTGCAATAATTCTTTCATATTTTTTACTTCCAGAACCAGTCACTTCTGAACTTGCTTTAGCAAACTTCACTAGTTGTTCTATCACCTTGTTCTTCTAATCATCAAAACTAATTTTGGATTTGACATGCATAGATCTCTAACTTCTGAATATTAGATCTAGGGTCTCAGTACTCTTTCCAAACTTCATTTTTAGCTGTTGATTCATCTGCTAAAGCTCTTTTCTTATCAACACAACTTCTGCTTCAAGTTTCTCACAGTCCTTGTCTCTTGACAAAAAAATTCTACTCAGAACCTCTTCAATAATTTTTTCTTCTTTTATCTGGGTCTTCAGTTCAATAATCATCTTCTCTGCTTCCTCTAGATCCAAAGATACCTTTTCTTTAGCCTTCACTTCTACAATTCTCTTCTTCAATCTCTTAATCTCTTTTCCAACACATAGCAATTCTTCCATAAGATCTACTTCATCTTCATTATTTTTGAAATCCATTTCTGCATCTTCTTCACTAGTTTCAAAAT
>VDFB02367096.1:0-11263 GCA_007258455.2 Sequoia sempervirens
TAAACTTTGAAAAAATGCCTCAAAGAAGTTTGGTCTCATGGTGATGGAATGCCATCACCATGAGATTGCATTTCTTTGAGGCATTTTTTCAAACAGTTCATTTCCTTGTCTATGTTATAGCTTACTACTATGCTTTGATAGATTTTTTCCAAGCATCCATAGCATAGAGAAGGCAATGAACTATTTGAAAAAATGCCTCAAAGAAATGTGGTCTCATGGAATTCCATGACAAGAAAATACAATTGGAAGATGCTCCTAGTTATTAGTTATGTGCAATGTGAAGTAATTGCATAACTACTTATGTTAGCTTTGTAAAAAACTATATTGTAATTTGTTTTTTTAATCTATCAACATCTAGTTATTAGTTGTGCAATGTGAAGTAATGCTTTGAGTTTGAAAGATGTGTAATGCAATGCATAATTAGCGATATGAATATAAACTACAAAAATCTATTTTCTATAATTCATTAGTTAAACTCTTTATTTTATTACATGAGTGAAGCTTCGATGTCCACCTCCATTGGGAGGTGTTGCTGTCAAATATCCAAGATTAACCTATTCAACATCCAAAATTAGCTATAAGAATACCATTCATATAACAATGCCATTCACATGTAATATTTAAATTATTTACTAGTTACATACCTCTGTACTACATGTCGTTGTGTAATAAGGAGGTGGAGGACTGCTAGAAACTGAATGAATGCTATGACCCTAAAATTTTATTATAATCATTAAACTAATTTAGTTAATCTTGTATTTAAAAAAAGAAATTTAACAAATTAAATTCAATGAACTTGCTAACATTTTCCTGACTATCAAGGCTGAATGCCTCATTAAGGAGGGCATTTGTGATCACCATCTGATCAGCTGTAGATGTACCTTGCACACTTGCATCCTGACTATGCGTGGGGTCATAACCATAGGGTGTCTCACAAGCCTAACAAATATGAGGTGGAACTCTACTACCCGAAGAATCGCCTAGCTCACCATGTGCTACAAGACTAGCATGTTGTATGTGGCTTTGGGTCAGGTAACTAATTGATTGTAGTGTCTCGACCTCAGTACTCTCCTCCATAATGGAAGGGATAGCCACATGCTCATATGTTGGTCTAGCGAGTGCTTGTCTCACTGGTCATTGTGGGTCAAGACGTGCCCCTACTCTATCTTGTGTGGAGCCCTCACCTCTTCCATGGAAGTCTCGAATATCAAAATAGTTTAAGGTTTTATTGAGGAAAAACTCACAATAGAGTTTCCTCAAAAAATATTGTGGAACCTCATTGTTGTTGCATGGAGGATGGTCAAAAACCATCCACCACCTCTACCAAAAATGGTTCTTTATCCCTTTGTGGTTGCACCAATGGATACAAAACCTCTTGCTTGAAGGGTGCAAAGGTTGATTTGTTTTAGGGTTTGTGAATAGGGAATACAAGTCAAATTTTGTAATGTTTTCATCTTTCACTTACTTATAAAATAATTTATCAGCATAAAATTGTCTATACTCTAATCTCTTATCCGACCAACTAGTTGTTTTCTTGCTAATTGAATCTACATTTGATAACATCGATTCAAGTGATTGAGCAAGTGTGTCTCTATGCGAGGTTGAGCTTGCAAGATCTTTCAACCTTGCAATTATATCCTTAATTTGTTTTTTGTTGTTTTCAATCTACCCTATTAAATTTTCTTGAGTTCTTGGAGCATATTGAGGAATTGTTGGAGGTGTTTGTTGGGGTTGTTCTTCAGCAGGTATTTGGGATTGAGGTGAAGGAGGATTTTGAGGAGGAGGTGCATTATCATTTCCTATAAATTAAATAAATTTACATAAAAAAATATATTAAATCTACCTATTTTGTAACAAATTCACAAAAAATAAATCAAAACTTACTCCTTTTATCTCCCTGACATCGTGGCAAAATTTTGGCGAAGAATGAGGTCTCCTAAAATGAAAGCACACTCTTGAGGGTTTGTAGGTTGTGGCTAAATAGGAAAATGCATAAATGACAATGAATGAAAGTTGCTTTTTTCTTTTCTTTATAATCATCATAACACACTCACATTATAATGCAAGTGCATTATGGATTTGGTGTGGCCAAGCCTAAGGCTTGATCACACCAAGCCATACCGTGAGCACACTATAACGCACTTGCGTTATGAATTTTTTAAAAATTGAAAGATGGTTGGCCACTTTCTGGGCCCCATCTTTTTGCACTTTCCCACAACTTGTTCATTACTTGATCTTTGATTTGAAACAAGTGGATACCTTGACCTTTTTCTAGAATTAGGAGAAGGAAAAATAGACATGTTAGGGGACTTCAACAAGCCTTGAGAATGGGAGTGTGGTAATTCGTTGGTTGAAGAATGAGGCCAAGAGGAAGAGGGTGACACTTCCTTCCTTTTCCTAATAGTTCTCCATTCATCCAGGACATAATCACATCTTTATAAGAGGAACCCGAAGGATCAACATTAGAAGGAGCTTGATTTCTAGGGGTTATAATAGAGTTAATTTGAGAGAAAGGTGAAGATAGTGCTTTAAGCATACCAGGGGATTTAAGAGATGACTTGTTGATAGAATTCAACGTAGCAACTACAAATTGTGGAATGATAGATCTCTTTTTCCTGGCAGGATAATCTCATATCAAATTTCCCTCTTGTCGATAGAAAAAGAAAACATTGGGCTTATTCAAATAAACTATTGGTTGTTCCATTTCAAAACTAGGGCCATATAATTTATTATTCTCTGGCAGAGGTTTGTTCAAATACACTTCCACACAAACTCTCAGATGAACTCTTAGACTAGTAAACTTGTTAGAACTTTGTTTGCACCAAATTACTTTACCTAGTTGGGAAAAAAATTATTTAAGGTATGATCTAAAGGCTAAGTTTAAAAATGGTAATTCTAACCACGTTGGGTAGTGGGAGTGAGAAGGTCCTTCAGGGTGAAAGTCAAATGTCTAGGCTTGGAGATAACAAATCTACCCACAAATAACCCATGTTCTATACTGCAACATAGCCTATGCATGCTCTGCTGATTTAAACATACAAGAGACATGTCCCTTACCTAAACCTCTTATTGTTTCAATTTCCCATCCATTGTTTTCTTAGTTTTTTTACCCATTTTGTAAAAATCTAATTCTATAGGAATTCATCTCAAAAAAACAAAATAACAGTTTTACTTTGATTTTCAACAATGAGATCTACAACTCCATCTAGTAATTGGAACTCTAGGGTTTTACCTTGTTCTTCATTTGAAAGTTTTGAACTCACTAGTAGAATTTGAAAAATAAATAACTATGTGACTAAAAATTTTAGTCACGACAACTAAAAATGACTAAATTCTTGTCATTTTTTACAACACAACTATAAATGACTAAATAAATTACTAATTTGATCGTCAAGTAAATAATTAGTCATTTATTTAGTCACACAAATAAAAATGACTAAATAATTAGTCATTTATTTAGTCACAATCCATTTGAATAGATCATTTAAGGAATCAAGAATCAATATTTCTATTCCCATAGTCCACCATGATGGGGTCAGAGAGGAAGCATGTTAGGGAGCCCTAACTTCAACACATACTCTCTAACATATTAACATACATAATTTAAATGAACATATGTATATAAATAAAAAAAGAAATTGCACAGGTATATAGTACTACCATTACCACTTAGCATTGGATAGAAGTGCATTAAATTTGAAGCTTCTATGAATGAATATGAATCACATTACATTTGTTATTTTAGAAGAGTTGCTTCTTGAAAATTCCAATTCATTTACCATTGCTTCACACCATTTGCTACATATAAAGACATATAATTGTATTATTCAACTACACATGTTATTAATACCACATGTTCATTCCATTACATATACTAAATTGAAACTATTAAATTGTACCATAGACTAAAATCTAAAAATTATGGCATTCCATCAATATTTAAAAACAATAATATTATTCATAGAAATTAACCAATAAAATTGTGTCCATATCAATGCAAGACAATTAAACAAATCTTAGTCGTTCATAATTTTTCGCCATTTTTTCAGTTGCTTTTCGCGGTTTTTTGCTACTTTCCCCGCCACTCCAAACTATTCCTCGCTAGTATTGACCTTTCACTTCTCCAATTTGGCGAGTTGCAGCTTGAAAATAAGATTTTGACAAGGGTTTTAGAGTATGTATCTTCTGGTCACCTATCTCCAACGATGGCTCTAGACTGCATCATATTTGATGTTGAGGGTATCATTTCAAGTTTTTCTTTTTTGGAGCTCAAGAATCTACGTAATCCCTAAAACCCCGACAGTTTCATATTCCATTTACTGTGAATAGATTGAAGCAACCGTTGTATGAAGATTGGTTTTGGTTCGCATCATTTAAATAAATTTCTATTGTGTTAGGATTTTGTATTTTTATTATAATCTCTCCCTATTTTTTATCATCGACATCTTCAACACCATGACATAACTTGTGCATAATTTTTAGGTAAATCACTTGCCATGGTTTTAGTGAATTTTATTTTTTGGAATCTTTACACTGCCAGATCATTTTTGTTGTGTTTTATTTCATTTTAACACAATTATGTTGCTATTTGTTAAATGACGGGATTGGTTCTCCGGAAAGTTTTCTCATGCTCAGAAAAACAACTTTTAGGTAGTTGAAACATTCCTCACCCCATGCTTGAAAAAAACCTTTAGTTGTCATATGTCCCTGTCTTTTGTCCTGCATGTATTGAGTCCAATTGAATAGTCTTTTGAAATTATTTTTTGTAATGAGGGGAAAGATTCCACATTGACTTTGAATTTGATGGTTTTGAATGTATTTTGATACTTGATAGTTTTCTTGGATGCTTTTTGGGTGTTATAATCTTTCATAATTTCCTATTATGAGTTGGACATCAAATTTATCTTTTGGCATATGTGATTACCTTCTTAATATTGGTTTTATCTATCTCAACCTGTGTAAGTCACTTTTTGTTGCTCTTGAGATCATCTTAGATGGGAAAATCAAAAATCTTGTTCTTCCATTTAGTCACTTTTTGAACTAGTCATATCCGGGCCACAGAGCTGAATTGGATGGTAAGGATCATTGTGCTCTAAAAGTTAGCAAGCTTCATGTCTTTTAACAGAAATACAATAACTAGGCTAGTACTGTTACTCCAATGAACTGGATATTTCAAAGTGAACTATTTGGTTTACCTTCATCTTGATCATGCATTAAAAACTTGAATACATAAGCCGATAACCTAACAAAGACAAAAGATAGGATGTCACCTCTATATTCTTTGAGAGAGATCTCTATGAATAATGAAATTAAACATTATGATATATAATCTCAAAGATTCCATGACTATAGTATATTTTATTTCCTATAACCTTACTTTCTCTTTCCCTTTCATAATTTTCCTTATCTCTAGGTATGATGTGTTTTTGGTTACTGATACTTTATAATTGCAACTGACTACATTCTTCATTTGTGTTTTGGTTTGTATTTCCCTTCATGGCAACTTTACTAGCAACTTATCCTTGCATGGAATGATTTCATTTGTATATATTTTGCCTGTTAAGTTATGTAGAATTACTAAAAAGAGTATGGCTTTATGCTTCTCCTATCAGGGGCAAAATATGGAGGCTATGGATCATTTTTGCCTACCCATCAGCGGTCTCCATCAATTTTGCTTCAACCCATAACACCTGCCATTGTGCAAAATTACAGTATACAAAATCCTCCCAATGAAGGGATAGTGGAGGTATTGTTTGTCTAATTTGAAAATGTTCACAAGTTGATTACAATGCTATGTACTCGAAAAACTATAAGATCAATATTTTTATTGCCCTTTGACTAGAATAAATAATTTTGATAATTATTTGCTACGCATCCGCTCAGTAGCTGCAATCTCAGGGGGTGGTGCCAATCCGTCAAAGGTAGGCTCCATATCAAACCATGTAATATCTAGCACAACAGCATTATCTGTTGATATGGTGAACAAGGGTGATATACAAAGTAATGCTATGAAGGGAAGTAAGGAAATGTCCCCTCTGAAAAAGTGTTCTTACATAGCTAAAAATGTATCTGGAAATGAACAAAATAAGATCCCATTACTACGATTTAAGGTTCCTACTGACTCTATTCACTGTAGTAAGAGCTCCGCAATTTATAGTGGTTTAGGTCTTGAGAATTCTCCTCCTTCATCATTTGAGGATAGCCCTCAGGACACACAAGAAAGATCACCCGGTGATGAATATACTCTTGTCTAGTCACCTATTTCTATAATCCAAGTATGTATCTATCATATTTTCTTTATCTGCTTGGTGAAGTTTGTGAAATTTTATTTGTTTTACAGAATCAGACACTAGTGGTGGATTTATTGATGTTCTACTTGCTATTGAAATAGATAATGACCTCATATCAGATTCCTGGAGGTTTCTTGCTCACTCCTCTTCATGAAGATCTGCTGAATTTTTTGGAGAGATATGATAAAGCTTCTGCAAGAGATGCTAAGAATAGGACAATTAAGTCGGAGCTGCAGGAAGTACATGCAACAAACAGAAATGAGTTTGACTCAGGTATGGATTTCCAAGGCTCAAAGGAAAGGAAAGGGAGGTTGGACGAGAAACATGGTAAATATATGGAAGTAAAGAAGGAGAATGACACTGAAATTGGGAAAAATGCTTCAAATAATCCAAAGAAGGATTTGGATTTTGAGAACAAAATGGGAAAGGATTTTGGTTCTAGTAATTTGAAATTTCCAATAAAATCCCTTTCGAAGGAAAATCATTATGAACGAACAGAAAGGGAAGTCATGGGTGATTCAGGAAAAGAAAAAATAAAAGGATCTAATCTGTCAAAGGAATCATCCAAAGGAGGGCCAAAGGACAAGATATTCAGGTCTGAACCAAAAAATGAATGCAAGGAAGTAGACGGGAATATGGATTTTAGTAGGGCCATGAAATCAGATGCCAGGCCGATGCCACCATCAGGTAAGTTAGATTGCAAAGAAAAGGATATTTGTCCGGTGAAAGAAGCTAGGAAAGCCAGTTGCTACAGAGATTCTGCAACTGACATTAAGAAGTTGGCTAAAGAGACTGGTACAGACAGCAAAAGTAATGATATTTCAAAAGACCCTACTGGTTACAAAGAATGGAATCAGCAGAAAGATGCAACAAATGAAATGTCAAAAGACAAGGTTTTGGGGAAGGCTTTTACTGATGAAAATACTGGTTTACATAAGTTGAATGAAAAGGAACATGTCACAACCAGTAAGAAAAAACAAAAAGAAATGAACAGAAAAAACAGTTCGTCAAAAGAATCATCAAAGGAAAAATCTAGAGATTTGACAAGATCATCATACAAAGATTCAAGAAAAGACAAGCATGATTCATTGACATCTGAAGCATTTGGTGAAAGTATGAAAGCTCACAAAGAATTGAAGCAAGCACCTTATAAGGACTTCCAAAGGGATCATATTAAAGATGTTGAGCAGGAACAGAGTGGAAATAGAAAAGATTCTATTGATGTTTATCGAAAGGATAGTATAAAGGAAACAAAATTTGAATCCATGGAAAGAGGATCTTCAAGGGCACCTGAAAGAGAAAAGGAGAGAGACCATAACTTAACAAAGGTACCTTCATCAAAGAAGTTAGATCATACTTCAACTAGTGAAGTACATGTTTCAAATGCTGCTGTTTCCCACATGATGGGCACCGATCCAGGATTGGTACCTGTGGCTCCTGTTCTTATAAATGAAAACTGGGTACAGTGTGATGCCTGTGAAAGATGGCGATTGCTTCCTATTGGGGTGGAAACTTCATCTCTTCCACAAAAGTGGCTTTGTCGTATGCTTGATTGGCTGTACGTGCTTGCTTTTTCAAATTGTTAATCTGTCTTTTTGTGTTTTCTCTAGTTTTCCTATGAGTGTAATAACCAATACTCAACAATGTGAATCTCATTCTTTGCATAAACATTTGTGAGTCTAGTTGTGCTGTATCTTATGGGTCTATAGTAATTTTAACTGTTTTCATTCTACAGGCCTTTCATGAATCGGTGTGAGATCAGTGAAGATGAGACTACACAAGCAGTTCGTGCTTCGAATGGACAACAACCAGCGCAGTGTCAGTTGGATGCAAGCAGAGGGCAGTTTCAACCTCCAGGAGTTCCTGCTTCTGCACCTGTCCTTGATATTAAACAAGCTGAGCCAAGTCATGATATGAAAGCTCTTAAGTCCAGTAATATCTCTAGCAACGGTAAGAAAGGACAAGTGCAGAGGAGTATTGTCAGTGTCCCAGGCTCAACAAACCTTCCAAGTTCTCTTTCAAAAAAGAGTAAACAGAGCTCAATAAAGAGTAAGAGCTTGAATGATGTAGTTCAACTATCTCTTGAACAAGTTCAGGGCAGCACAGGTCTGTTAAATGGATTCAAAGTTATGATTTTAATAAAATTTCCTAAAAATATTCACCTATTCCTATTATCACTAATATTTTGCTTCCTTCATAATCTCACGTATTCATTCTGGTTCAGGATTTCTGGCCAGCCTCTGGGGATCTGGGCTCATCTTGGTCTTCCATGCACCATCACAACCATTCTAGAGATAATATCGAAATTGATAGGAGATAGATTGCTAGTTCTAATAGAATTTAACGTCTGGAGTCTTGCGGGTCTTAGCATCGAAGCTACATGTATTGAATTCTTCTCAACCTTAAGAGATAGGAAAAGTGAAAAGAAGAGAGTTTGGATGAGGAAGAAAGCAAGAGGATGCCGAAGGTTTGAAAAAGGAAGTGGAGGGGGGAAAAGGAGGAGGATAGCCTGAGTTGCGAGGAGAGATAGCAGGGGTAACCCAAACACAGGTACGTAATATACACTTTCTCCTCCACTATCTACAAAGAGTGATTTTCAATATTTAGATAATGGATGCTCTTAGGCTTTTATTTCTTTTTGTCTAAACTGCAGTTTTGTCTCACCTTTGTCTATCCCCTTCATTTGCATGTTGTCTGCCATGAGAGTAGTTTAGTGCCACATTGTTTGAATCTTTGTTGGCTTATTTATCTTTCCTTCTACTCTTCAAATCCTATTAAAGACTCTTCTTAACCATGAATATTGCCTTCTTCTGGTAGTGTTGCGGATTAGGAAATAAGTTCACAATGGTTGCAAACTGCCATGTTTCCCTCCATTGCCAGTGCCATTTAGATCTCATGTTATTCTTGAAAATCAAACCCTTGTTGTATCTCGTGTAGGTAATGTTTTTAATTGCAAACGTTTCTATAATTGAACCCTTCCAAAAGTATGTTTCATCAACCTAAGATTGGTTGAATCTGAATCTATGAAATGTTCTTTTTATCATGAGAAGGGTAAGCCTATGAGGCTAATTCATAAGTCGTGTAGGAGATCTTTATATTTCCTATAATTAACCCCTGTATAAAACCAGATTCCAATATATATTGATGGTTAGATTCTTGTGAAAACTACTCATTTTATTGCATTGTTTGATCGAGTTTCATGGAGGTCAATTAAGATTTGTGCATATCAACTATGTCCTTCACACCATTCTTAAGCATCCACTTATAAATATACAACCTTTATATCATGATTAGTAACCTTAACTCTAGAGGTATGTGTGTAAAATGAACATATAAAGTGAGCATTTATATGCCGACCATTAAATAAAGCTTTTATAACCATTCTCTCATCAACTTGAAGTAAGAAAGATGTTCTATTTCATAATAAAAATCTAGGCTGAAATGGGGAGATCACTTCATTCCAAAAAGAAGTAATTAGCAACACAATCTTATCAAAGGTAACCCTCAATAGTAAGTGAGAATTCTCTTGTGAGCTTATAAACATCAATGCTCCCCTTCCCAAAAGATTGTAAGTCACTTTCTGCAATTTTGTTCAATATCGGCATAGTAATTGCTAATTCAATAATGAAAGAAGTTGTTGTGTAGGGATTATTTTGGATAATTTATTTAATACATCTTTAAAATGTGCATATGCAAGTTTAGATAAGCCATCACGTGCTAGCTAAAGATAGAATAATCCAAGTCCGTTTTAAGGATGCCAAGAAGAATAGTTGCAATATTAAATTAATTTTTTTAATCATGCACAATACTAACAAAGGTTTCCGAATGTGACTTTACACCTGCAAACTCTATTTGCTTAAAATTTTATAAATTATATTCAACAAATCCATTTTTGTGAAAATTTATATAACTTTGTGTTCCATGAGACATCATCTTTTTGAAGTATTTCCCAACAGCGGGTGATTTTAGTTGTACTTTAATATTTATAGGCATTTCTATTAGGGGGTAGTTGCAATTTTTGACATATGATAATAGTTTCATTTTTATTCATCTATGTATCCTCTTTTCTATTTCAAGTGCCATTTTGGCACGACTGAAGTAGGCTAGAAGAAAACTTGTAGTATTACTCTAATTGATATTTGCACATTCTACCATCATAGCATTTAGACATGGTAACTATTTTAGTCAATTTAGGAATTAGTGAACCATTCCTTGTCAAATTTAGGAGCTCAAGGTTATCAACATTCCTCAATATCAAATCAATGATACAAAGACAACTTTCACTTTGCTGCCTTTCGTTATCTTATTCAAAGATCTCTATGTTTTTTGAATCCTATTTTGTGGTGTCATTTTCAATGAAGCATTCTATTGTTTGTTGTAGTTCCATGATTACTTCCAATGAACCACTTTTATGATTGTGAGATTTCTCTCCTTGTTTGTGCTACTTGGTTTACCCTAGTTTCCCTGGTACTAATGAGAAGCATTTGTCAGTTATTCATAACAAACTCATTATTGCTCTTGATGAGAAGCATTTGTCACTTATTCATATTTTTATCATTTCTTTATATGGTGAATGGAAAATAGAAGTTATATCTTGGGGATATGGTTGAGAGATTCACTGGTACTGAAAACTATTTCAAGCCTATGTTGAACACTCTGTTTAAGGCATTTGTTGACAAGGCTACAATTTTTTAATTGATTTATCTTTTTGTTGTGTTTGTACTTACTTTTGTAAACTTGCAATATATACAATGCACTTGTATTCTTTCTAAATTGAGACTAATAGTAATTTTTTTGGTTGTATTGAGGCACAACTTCATTCGTGGCAGAAAAGAAAGCACCTTGTTGCTCATATCAAATGACATGTTGCATATAAAGGGGGAAAGATTCTAGGGTTATTTTTTGCTACATTGAAGGAGAGAGCTTCAGATATGGGACACGATCAACACTCTCCTTCTTAGATTCTACACATT
>VDFB02367097.1:0-46682 GCA_007258455.2 Sequoia sempervirens
AAGCACTCAGGGCAATGAATGCGAAGCCATCAATTTGGGGACAGATGAGCAAATAAAGAATGTTTTTGTTGGTAAGGTTTGTACACCAAAAGAGAAAGAAGGTATCTTACAGGCCATGAAAGAATTCTCAGATGTTGTAGCCTGAGGTTATGAAGATTTGAAAACATATGATACTTTCTTGATTACACACACGATCCCATTAAAGCCAGGAAGCAAGTCGTTCAGACAGAGGCAGAGGCCCGTGAACCCACTAGTAGAACCATTAATTTATCAGGAAGTCAGGAAGCTTCTTTCAGCTAGGATCATCTTTCTAGTGAGGCACTCAACATGGGTCACCAATCTAGTCCCTATTAGAAAGAAGAATGGTGAAATAAGGTTGTGCATTGATTTTCACAATTTGAACAGGGCTTCTGAAAAGGATAATTATCCCTTACCCTCATTGGATGAATTATTGTAGATCATTAATGGCTCTCAAATTATGTCCTTCCTAGATGGCTACTCTGGGTACAACCAGGTGATGGTAGAAGAGGCAAACAAACTAAAGACGGCCTTCACCACCAAATGGGGGACTTTTGCATACAGAAGGATGCCTTTGGCCTAATCAGCGTCGGAGCCACATTTCAACGAGCCATGGACATTGTTTTCTGAGATTTAGTTGAAGATGTATAATCATATATATGGATGATCTGACTATGTTTTCCAAAAGAAGAGAAGACCAAATTGAGGATCTAAGAAATATTTTCCAGAGATGTAGAAGATATGGCATATCCCTCAATCCAAAGAAATGCATATTCGGTGTCACTGAAGGAAAGTTGTTGGGGCATGTTATCTCAGAAAAGGGAATCTCAATCAATCCAGACAGTATTGAGGCAATTTTGAAGATTGGTTTTCCAAGAAGCGAGAAGGAGTTGAGATCATTCTTTGGCAGAATCAATTTTGTGAGGAAGTTTATAACCGGGTTTGTTGAGATTGTAAGACCACTGAATGAAATGTTAAAGAAAGATGTGAAGATTGATTGGACTCTTCAAGCTAGGAGAGCATTTGATGAAATTAAGCAGGCAATAGTGGATGCCCCAGTGTTAGTCAGTCCTGATTATTCCAAGTCGTTCTATTTGTACTCCTTTGCTTCAGAACATACTTGTGTAGCAGTGCTGACCCAAAGAATGGAGGAGAGAGATGAGCATCCAATAGCTTTCATGAGTGCAGCTTTAAAGGATGCAGAGTTGAGGTATCCTAGTGTGGAAAAACAGGCTTATGCTTTGGTGAAATCAGTTAAGAAATTCAGACACTATATCCTAAGGAGCAAGGTCTACACTATAGTTCCAGATGCCACAGTAAAGAGACTATTGATGCAAAACGAACTAGGAGAAAGGAGAGGCAAGTGGGTCGCCACTTTGCAAGAATATGATATGGAAATACAACCTATGAAGTTGTTCTGAGGGCAGGCTTTGGCACAAACAATTGCAATGACTGGACCAAGACTTGTGCAGCAGACATATGTATTAGAAGAAGTGTCTCCAAGGGAATGGTATGATGACACAGTTTATTACGTTGAATCATAGATGCCCTCCACATTTGAATCTAGTGCAACGAAGAACCTTAAGGATATAGAGCCATAGGTTTATGCTTCAGGGGTCGGTACTCTATAGAAGAAATCATGAAGGAATTTATTTGAGATGTGTAGGCAAAGAGGAATCCAAGCAACTTATGGAACATTTTCACGAGAAATTTGGAACTAATCACAAAGTCGGTTTAGCCACAGCTCATCAGATTTCAAGGGTTGGATATTACTGGCCTACACTTTTTAGAGATGCTTATGAACATGTGAAGGCTTGCCATATCTGTCAGACAACTGCAGATAGAGGCAAGAATCCAGCTATGCCTTTCCACCCAGTGATTGAAGTCAAGCCATTTGCAAAATGGGGATTGGATTTTATTGGGATGATTAATCCACCTTCTTCAGCACAACACAGGTACATTTTTACAGCAACAGATTATTGCACTAGGTGGACAGAGGCTCAAGCTCTTAAGCTTTGCACAACAAATGTGGTGATTAAGTTCATTGAAGAGAATATTATTACAAGATTTGGATGCCCCTGTGCTTTGGTTTGTGATAATGGTCCAGCTTTTTCATCTTTGAAGTTTTCCAACTGGGCATTTGAGTATGGGATCACTTTGAAGTTCTCTTCCAATTATTATCCACAGAGAAATGGACTGGTTGAGTCCACAAACAAGAACTTGCTCAATGCTATAAAGAAGTTGCTAGATAAGAGCCCCAAGGATTGGCATACACAACTGAGGTTTGCTTTGTGGGCAGACAAGACCAAAACAAAGAGTTCTTTGGGAACATCTCCTTATCACTTGGTCTATGGACAGGACCCCGTCTTCCCCGTCCAGTTGAGGATCCTGGCTCTTCAGTTTATTCAAGAATATCTCGAAGGAGAGGACCGGATTCAAACTAGGTTGTCCCAGTTGATGCATTTGGAGGAAAAGAGAGATGAAGCGTTGGAGAATTTGGCTAAGCATCAAGGAGTTGTGAAAAGATGATTCGACAAGCAAGCTAAGATCAAATCCTTCTGGATTTCCGACTTGAACTTATGTTGGGACAAGGCCCATGAAAAGAAAGGTGATCATGACAAGTTCGACAAGTTGTGGCTGGGCCCTTATCAAATTTCTGAGATCCTGGGAGATAATGCATTCAAGTTGAGGACACTGACAGGAGAAGATATCCCATTGCCAGTCAATGGGAAATTCCTCAAGCATTATTTCCAAGCATAGGTTCCCTCATGGGACCTACTTTGTACATAGTTAGATTAGGTTGCTTTGTTTTCCTTTTGGTTTTTGTTTGTTCCGTTTTGGTTTTGGTTTGTTGCCCTTCGGGTTTTTGGTTTGGCGTTCTTCCCTTGAGTTGTCCACTCAAGCGGTTTTGGGTTTGGAATGGGCAAGGACTTTGGAGTTTCCTATTGTGAAGGAGGTGATGATGTTTTCCATGCACAATCTGGTTTCCTTCCATTGGGCTTTATGGATTTGTGCAAATTTTGAAAGCCAAGGTTGTTTTCCTCTTGTCATCATTCGGTTTGGAAATAAGCTCGACTCGGGAGGTTAATCAGTTATTGTGTCTTAACACATGAGTCCAAGAATCATAATGCCCTGCCTGTTTAACAACTACTCTGAGTCATTTTGGTTTCTTGGGAAAGGTTATGGAAAATGAAAATTTTGCGTCTTGCTTCAACGCCACTACAATTCGCAAACCCATTGGAGGCTTCACTACCTACCAGCCAATTCTAGAATTGACGAAAAATCAGTATGAAAGAAAAGATAAAATGTGCTAAAAAGAAATATTTGAGAAGGAACAATGAAAGAAATATTAGACTTTGAATTTGGTTTTGGGAACATGCAGATAACTCCACTGGGGCTATGGACGCCTGACTGACAGTGAAGCAATATTCGTGGGAATTGTAGCGACAACCTCGTCGGGGCTATAGACGCTTGACTGGCAGCGAGGCAATGTCCAAGATGCTTTTGAAGTTAAAATACTTATATAGCTTTCCATGACCAATTTCAGAGGTCGGGATGATCTAGAGATAGAGTGAATGCATATACATACGCTTGATGAAGGTGTTTTGATCCAATATAAGATTCGTCTCCCCTTTTGAATAAGTTTCCTCTATGTATGATGGTTTGAGAAAAAAATAGCTAAGGTTCTATTCTTAAAGTGTTTTTCAACACTTTCCCGTGGAGTCACCAGATGTTGTGACCTTTTCAAACATCACACCATTCAAAATGGGTACCCCCTAATTTTTTCCCCTTTCAGGTCTTTTGGCTTTGGGTTTGGATGGCTTTGCGACAGTCTCTCCTAGTCCTTTATATCTTTCCGAGGATGTACCCGTCTTTTGGCCCAATTTGAAATTTTGGCTAAGTCTGGAGTACATTTTGTCAAATTAGGGTTTTTATTCTTCAGGCTTGGTTTGGGGTTAAATTGAGTGAGAAAATTGAAATCTGAGCTTAACATTGCAATCAGGGGGCTTTAGGCAAGTTCCCATTAAAATTTCACTGAATTCTGAAAACTTACTATTTTTAGTAAGTACTCAATTTGGGACCTTTTTCTCAGGGCTTTTAAAAGACTAGTTGTTGCATTGGATTCAGAACCCTTTAAAGGACTTGCACACAAACTTTGAGCCAATTCTGAGAACTTACTATTTTTAGCAAGTGCTCCAATTTAGGACCTTTCCCTAAGGTTTTAGAAATTCTGATCACATCACTAAGTTTAAACCCTTTCAGAGGGCTTGCATGCAAAATTTGAATGAATTCCAAGAACTTACTATTTTTAGCAGGTCCACCTTTAGCAGGTATGGTGTCACCGAAGAAGCTCCAGAACTTCAATTTCCAGAACAAAGCAGTATGCAACAGAAACAGCGTCGAACAGAGGTCAATAGAAGCACATGCAATGAAATTAGGGTTTCCTACTTTTAAGCCTAAAATAAAGGGCAAAACTCGAGAAAAATTGAAAACTGATGTATCCCACTGCGATCTGAATCCTTCGAGGAATCTACTAGTAAAATTTGAATGCATTCCGCATACTTACTATTTTTAGTAAGTCACTTCCAAAACAGGGTTGAAAATAGCAGGTGAGCACAAAACGCAGGTGTGAACAGGTCAGTCAAGTCATGAGGACCACGTTGGGCAAATCTCAAGTCTTGAGGAGTTGCAGACGTTTGAAAATCACACGGACTTCAGAAGTTACTAAAAATAGAAAGCGAGGGTGAGCAGATTGAAAATAGACTAAGTATTCAAATACGCCTAAGAGGGAGACAAGGAAGCTTGAAAAGTTTCTAACGCATGGAAAATGAAGAGACCCCCTCTAAAATGCGCCCTAGAGAGGACATAGTCAAATGTGCCCTTGAATGAGTTGAAGCAAACACACAAGAGATCAAATGCGCCCTCAAGATGGAGAAATTTTAAGGCAAAAATAATCAGAACACCAAGGGCAAGATGCACCCAACACAATGAGAACAGGGGTATAAATGCGCTCTGGATGAAGAGGTGAAAATTTTCTAACGGAGAAACATGAAAACACCCCCCTTCAAATGCACTCAAACATCAAGCTCCCAAATGCACCCAATGAAGAATGAGTGGGTAACATGAATATTTCTAAGGCAAGAACAATGAAGACCCCCCCTCATATGCGCCTAGCACAAGCTCCTAAATGTGCCAACTCAAGTGCCAAAGTGAAAATTTGTCTAAGGCGTGTAACTAGAAAAGACCCCCCCAAGTGTGCCCAAAGAGTGAGTTGAGATAGAAGCATTCGTAAGGCACAAACATGGGAATGCACAGGGTAAAATGTGCCCAACCTTAGACTCTTAAATGCGCCTAGCTCTCCTCCATCAAAATGCGCACAAGGAGGTAATATGAAGGATGGACAACATAATATTTTCTAAAGCATGGAGATTCTCCAAAGCCCCTCTTAAATGCGCTCAAAGTAAGAAGAGTGAAATGCACCCTAGAATGAATAAGATAAGTAAAAAAATTCTAAGGAATAAATCATGAAATGACATGGGTCAAGTATGCCTAGCACAAGATGGTAAATGCGCCTAGAACATGACCCCTCCAAGTGCGCCCCAAGAAGAAGTTGTATGAAATTTCTAAAGCACCAACATGAAACAACACCTCTTAAATGCACTAAGTCATGAAAATTCTTCACGCAAGATGCTAAATGCGCCCAAAGAAGATAGGCTATGTACGCCTAACACTGAAGACTCCAAGTGCGCCTACTACAAGGAAGCTTGAAAAGGTTTCTAAATGCACTCAAGATGAAATGTGCCCATGAGAAGAGGAAATATTAAATGAGTTAAATGATTTTCCCCACAAATGTTTGAGATAACAAAGTGTTACAGGGAGTTAAAGGGGAAATTTTAAATAAATCAAATGATTCCCCCCATGAACATTTAAAATAACGAAATGTTAACGAGCAGTTAAAAGGGAAAATTCGAATTTTGCAAGGGAAAGAATCTTCAACAAAGGAAAAGTTTATGACAAACAAGTCTCGCTTTGGTGACAACTCGCCCATCACCTCTCCAAAGTTAGAAATTCCCAAGTAGTGGAAGGAGAAATTTAATGAACTTACTAAAATAAATTCCCTCACACGATTATTTAAGCAACGAAGTTTTCATTTCTTCTCACCATTTGCAAGTGTGAAGTTGTGGCTCCGAGAGAGAAGAAAACTGTTGAGGTGAAGCTGTTGAAGTGAGCAAGTTAAATCAGCAAGCTAGGTGGTAAGGGTGAAATAATTTCTAAGTGCCAAAAGTTATACTGCTGGAAAAAGTGTTGAGGATGACTAAAGTTGGCGCAGGAGCATCTACAAAGGTCAAAAAAGTTGCAGGCAAGGCTGCCAATTTTGAGTCAAGCAAAGCCAGCGTATCCAGGCAGGCGGTGATAAAGAAGTTGAGCAAGACATTTCTTCTTGAATCCAAGTTTATGTCAAAGTTAGGAGAGCTGAATGATACGAATTTGGGTTCATACAACCTTGGAGCACTCAGAGGTCGAATGTATGGGCTAGGTAGTCATCCTCCATCAGTCACAGCGCATCAAATTATGAAGAGTGGACTTTATGCAGTTGTTGGTTTTCCACCAGCCATCCAATGTCCAGAGTTGATCATGGAATGCGCCAACTGCTACAAGCCAGAGTGAAGGACTATTGTTTCCCCTAATGGCAGATTGTTTGCCAATCTCACGCCTGAAGCCATCAAAGAGGCATTTGGAATTCCTACGTCCAATAGGATGGTGTAAGAACAAGGGAGAGGGCTGAAAGGATGTACGCTTCTTCTTTTGAGAGATGTGTTGGAATAATAAATTTTTGTTTGGATCACAAGTTGTAATGTCCCCTTTCAGCGTGATCTTGTTTACTTGAGTGTTAGCTATTTCTTGGACCCACTTGTGGAGCTATGGATTAGTTAAATTATGGTATTTACTTTACGGAGAGTTTGATCGTTGGTTTTGAGAGCCCGAGGCCCCGTTACCGCGTTAGCGATAAAGTCGGCAACCCGCGGGATTATATGGTGTTTTGAGTGAGTTATGGGTGTTTAAGTGATTTAAATATTAATTGATTTAATATTTAATTATAAAGTCAAATTGACTTTATATTTTTAAATCACTTAAATATTCTCTAAAAGTGATTTAATATTTTAAATCACTTAAATGGATAAAGTGCGCCCAAGTATTTAATTCATATACTATTGAAATGAATTAAATATTATTTAAAAGATTTTAATATCCAAAAGTGGCGTATTTTCTTGGGATTCGTGCCTTTGCATAAAAGGGCATTTCTGGCAATGAGAAACTCACCTTTTGACAATTTCAACTTTGCCTTGTGCTATTTCTTGTGCATTCTCCTGTGATCAGGGTTTGAACAATTTTTCCATTGAAGAACGATAACTCTTCAGTGTTGAGCACTTTTGAGGCTGTGAGAGATCAGCTGAATTTGTGTAGTTTGTGAGAGCTTCATACAGAGGTTCTACTGGGCTTGAGCTGTGTTTCCTATTGGATTTCTTTATCAGTTTCAGAGGGTTTTGGGAGATGGCGCCTTCATTTCATTTGGCAGACATCATACTTCTTGGCCGTACCTTCTAAGTGAGAATTCAGGTTGTTTGCAGTGAAGTGCGTGGCTCTTGTGCAAGGGCATTTGGGCATTTCTTGGAGAAACGCCTTCTTTTCTGAGGGTTTCTCTTCATCATTTTAGGCGTTTGGCTTGTACTCTTTATCTGCCACCGTTTTCAGGCTGGATTTTGCATTTTGTAGCTTTCTACACCAGATTTGGTCAATTTTTCACCATCTTGGCTGGCAAACTGGACTACTTTCTTAAATAAATAATCTGGACACTTCCGGGTATGTTTATGAGTTCTAAATCCATTGTTGAGCATATTTATTATCTTCTGTATTGTCAATTCGCCTGAAATAACTCAGATTTACATTTTATATGCATTTATGTTGTGCGCCCCTTCTCTTCTGTCTATCAAACTTTCTCTAAAAAACTAAATAACACTAAAAAGACTTAAGAAATATTGGGGTTTGAGTTGAGAGCCAGCAGGGCTCATCACAGTGGTATCAGAGCACTGATCCTGCAAGTGCCAAAAACCAAGAACACACATGAAAAGTTTTATCTAGAGGAGGGCAGAGAGAGGGTTTCAGTCCTTTACCACCATTCCGTCAAGAAGAATAGGAGGAGTTTAGACTTGGATAATGGGCTAATCATGGGAGGAAATTACTCAAAATCATTGGGACAAGAATATGGAGAAGCTGAAACAAAGTTTGAAAAAGTTGGATGAAAATCAGAAAAGGGATAAATGAATTGATTTCAGATCCTGCAACCTTAGATAAAATAGCAAGGTTTATGGCATCCATCTTCAGGTCTACATCACAAAATAAAAATGAGATACATGAGGTCTCTACAGGTGAAGTATCCAGAAATCTTCACAATGAATTCTCAGCAGTTAGTGACCAGCATACAGCTGATCTTATGGAGGACAAAAATCAGACTTACATAGAAGTAGATGTTGGGCACATGACACTTCAGGATGAGCAAGTGTTGTTTGAAGACAAACCAGTTGTATTAGAGCAGCCAAATGAAGATAAGGTTTCTTGTGATGCTTCATTAGGTGAGTCTAGCATTACTTCATCCTATCATGGTAAAGAATCAGATTGTGGTTCGATGAATGTTATTCATTCATGTGAGAGTCTATTGGAGGCCCAAGATATTAAGGTGGATGTGAAAGTTGATCCTTTACTTAGTGGAGCAGCCACTAGTGTTTTGTCTACATGTGATGAAGGAGACATTTTACAATGGCATGATGTCATTACGGATTTGTTTGAGGACAGCAGCTTAATGCCTCATCATTCTCATGAAATAGGAGCTTGTGATCATGAGCAAGCCAATGAGATAATATCATCCTTTGATGGAAGCCCTACATCCATTGGTGGACATGAAGATATCAAGCATAAGAAGACTGATTTTGTGTACTTTGGCATTGAAGAGATTAGAAGGTCTGAAATGCTGAATGAAGAGTGGTTGAGGAAGGCCAAGGAGGCTAGGTTAGTTGCTGCAAATGCAAAACAACGTCTTCAAGAGGTGAAGGAAAAAGTCAATCACCTAAACATAGCAAGATATAAAAGGATAGATGACCTTAGAAGGCTTTTAACTCAAAGAGAGGATGGATATGGATATGTACCTTGTTCTAATAATGATTCACCATGTGAGGTTGAAATTGTTCAAAGTTTGGAAACTCATTCTTCTAGGGGTTGCATATGGGATGACGATGATCCAGTTTCTCTTCCTAGAGTAGATGGTATTCCGTATGATGATCTTCTCTTCGAGTTAGATATTACTCACGATCTGGCAGCTATCTACTTGTTGCTTGGTGATTTAATCTTCTTAGACTCTTCATTGATCGATGGTTGTCCTACTTGGAGTTGGCATGATTTGCAGAGTTGGGATTTAGGAGTTACATTGCTAGATGGTTGGTTTCATGGGTTGACAGGTTATGGTGACATCATGGGTTCCAGCTATAGACAGAGATGTTGTGTTGCGGATGCTTCCCGATATTCTTACTTTATTATGATGGATGGATGTGAGTACCGTTTATATTGGGATCCAGGTGGCGACAGGATTGGTACTGTGTTTTGGATGAGTTCCATGCATTGGCTTCACCACTTTTGGCATGGTGAAGTTGAGATCAGTGTTGAGCAGCGGAAGACAGTTGATGACAGTAGGGACATTTCACAGCACTATCCTTGGGATCCTGGTGGAGTGGTTGATCCTTTGTTGTTGAGATTGCTTGCGGTCAAGCAATTTCAGGGAGGGCGGATTGTAATGTCCCCCTTTTCAGCGTGATCTTGTTTGCAGAGTGTTAGCCTATTTCTTGGACCCTTGTGGGCTAACTGGATTGGTTAGAGGGTCAGTGGTACTTTTTGGAGAGTTTGATCGTTCTGGTTTTCAGAGCCCAGTGACTGGTTCATAGCAGGCGTTGGCAGTGCAGGAGTCGACAGCTTCTGACGGCACATGATTATATGGTGTTTTGAGTGAGTTATGGGTTTTTAAGTGATTTAAATATTAATTGATTTAATATTTAATTATAAAGTCAAATTGACTTTATATTTTTAAATCACTTAAATATTCTCTAAAAGTGATTTAATATTTTAAATCACTTAAATGGATAAAGTGCGCCCAAGTATTTAATTCATATACTATTGAAATGAATTAAATATTATTTAAAAGATTTTAATATCCAAAAGTGGCATATTTTCTTGGGATTCGTGCCTTTGCATAAAAGGGCATTTCTGGCAATGAGAAACTCACCTTTTGACAATTTCAACTTTGCCTTGTGCTATTTCTTGTGCATTCTCCTGTGATCAGGGTTTGAACAATTTTTCCATTGAAGAACGACAACTCTTCAGTGTTGAGCACTTTTGAGGCTGTGAGAGATCAGCTGAATTTGTGTAGTTTGTGAGAGCTTCATACAGAGGTTCTACTGGGCTTGAGCTGTGTTTCCTATTGGATTTCTTTATCAGTTTCAGAGGGTTTTGGGAGATGGCGCCTTCATTTCATCTGGCAGACATCATACTTCTTGGCCGTACCTTCTAAGTGAGAATTCAGGTTGTTTGCAGTGAAGTGCGTGGCTCTTGTGCAAGGGCGTTTGGGCATTTCTTGGAGAAACGCCTTCTTTTCTGAGGGTTTCTCTTCATCATTTTAGGCGTTTGGCTTGTACTCTTCATCTGCCACCGTTTTCAGGCTGGATTTTGCATTCTGTAGCTTTCTACACCAGATTTGGTCAGTTTTTCACCATCTTGGCTGGCAAACTGGACTACTTTCTTAAATAAATAATCTGGACACTTCCGGGTATGTTTATGAGTTCTAAATCCATTGTTGAGCATATTTATTATCTTCTGTATTGTCAATTCGCCTGAAATAACTCAGATTTACATTTTATATGCATTTATGCTGTGCGCCCCTTCTCTTCTGTCTATCAAACTTTCTCTAAAAAAACACTAAATAACACTAAAAGACTTAAGAAATATTGGGGTTTGAGTTGAGAGCAGGGCTCATCATCACAAGTCCAAGCCTCCTTGCACAAGGCTCCCCAATCAGATTATCTCGGATGATGTGAAGCAGGAGTATTGTGATTTGATAATGATGCTCAGCCAAGTGAGTGGAAGCCCTCAATCATCCATCTTCGAGCCATAGATGTTTTACTACATCGGGATTCTGTTGGAAGGGAAAGACTGTGTAGACTGGGCAAGAATGTTAAGTGACAATTTGGATGAGCAATTCAGGAATTTGATGAGAACTAAGACGTTCTACATGAGCTCATATGTGATATATATGCTAACTCGAATGACTAAGTATAGGGTAATAACCTATAAGGAGCTGATTGGATGTGGTCCTGAACAGTTCAAAATTTACGAGGCTTTCCCACAATTGCACCTGAGCAACACCTCCAACTACAAAAGAGTGAACAACGCCTTCACCATGCACATAGCCAAAACTCTTCAGCGGAGGACTCAACAGAGGATATCTAAAGAGTCTCAGGAATTGATCGAACAATATGGATATTGGTTTATCCAATTTCCAAAGTTCATTTATATCAGGCTGCAGGTATTCACGTCATATCCATATAGATTACCAAGATACCCCATAGATAGAATGGTAATGTTAGAAGTATCTAGGCAGCTCACTGCCTATGATAGAATTCAAAAAAAAAAAAAAGGAGGGTTGGACTTCCTAATCACCATTGGGAATTCAAATGAGGTTTGTCCATCCTTGCAGGTAGCCAGAGAAGCTGAAGATGAGCTGCAGTTTTTCCACCTTTCATACCACACCGGCAGGCAGGATTTTGATCCTTACAACAATATCATAATGGTGTAGGGTGTGGAGTATAGGCACAAGGCACATATTCAGGACTTTTGGGCTAATGCAATGGATGATGCTGAAGTTAGAAGAAGAATGTTTACCAGAATACCCCTGAAGATGATTGGAGAATGTGAGATTATTCCAATTCCAGATCAAGTAGATGAGGACATGAATGTTATGCAGCCGGATTTTGAATACGTAAGAAACACAGTGGTCCCACTACCGGATTGGTCAGAATCAGAGATGACAAACTCAGACACATTATGCATACTGGTTTTGACATTCACAAGGAATTGGGTGGAAAGGCATGTGAATAGACTTAAAAGCAGATCAATTCCCATCACTTACATTATCATGGGTGACCAAAGGCCACCAACAGCTAGGAAAGGAATACAGGTTACCCAAGCTTCAGAACCGCGGAGAGGAGTGCAAGTCTAGCCGGTACCTCAGAGGGTAGAGGAAGCATCACCCATGCCATCGCAGACTCGCTCTTCGAGTGTGCAAGAGGTGTCATTGTTTGGGAGCCAGAGAAATAGATCGAATGAGGAGCAAGAGTTTCAGGAGGTAAACCAGCCACCTCTTAGAGAGCCAGATAGTATAAGTGTCAACGCTCCTAGGAGAGAAAATCAGTAGGAAGAAGAAGATTAGACAGCAATAAACACCCGCTTCCAACAAATGATTGAGACAGTGTTAGAAGATTAGAATACAAGGTAGGAGGCTCAAGGTTCAGTAGAAAATGTTCAGCAAATGGAGACGGATGAGCCTCAGCAAGACATTGTTAGAGAAGAAGTGTGTGAAGAGGAAGCAAGAGAGGAACAGTCGCTTATTGTTTGACCCACAACAGGTAGTGCCAGATTGGCTCAGGGAAAGAATGAGAAATAATCTTGGGGAGGAACTGACCCGGCAATCGAGATGGAAGAATTTGTCAGCAAAATCAGCGACCCACTAGAAAAGAAGAGAGTCAGGAAGTTCTCGAAGATATCCACAGACAAGTCTGGTTCTCGCACACTCCATGTGGTTGTTCCCAGAGAAGAGTGTGACTGAGATGAGGGTGTCCCTGAAAATTATGTGGTCACTACTGTGGAGTTAGGCCGCCCTACAAGAGCTCAAATAATTGAGTGTGATAGCTCCTATCAGGCTCTGAAGGATAGGTTGCTCCGGATGGAAGGCAAGTACAAAAGATTGAAGAAAGAACATAGGACATTGATCGGTTATATGCCGCACTTGGCCTGTCCGTGTGGACAAGAAAATCCAACAGTTGATCTTCCAGCTGAGCTTCTGAGGGAATCAGTCAGTGGCTTGGAAGATTTGAAGAAGATGGCTCAAGAGGCAAACAAGTGGGTTGGCCATATTCGCGCAGAGGCAGAGAAGTTCATAGATGATCTTGCATATCCTTTTTAGCAGGCCTCCAGTATTCTTACGCGCATGGATAATGTTGATCAAGCTTGGAGAGAAACCCACATTTATCAAGATAAAACTATTCCTCGATTGGCAGCCTTGATGCATATGCCCATACATACCCTGGTGGAAGGAGGAGCAATTCAGGAGGGCGACAGATACGACTTCCCCAGTTGGTATTCCTCAGTAGCCACAGGTTGAGGCTTCTTCGATGCAGCTCAGGAAAAATCAGCTAAAGTTAGGAAGGCCATGGGAAATATATAGGAAGGAGTCTTGAACACACTTGAAGCTTTGTTTGGCAAAAGATTAACTCTAGAGGAGGTGATTGGGGGTGGCTTGAAGAGCATATTGGAGCCTTTCTTTTTGGATGTAAGGTCATTTGTCCAAGTGGATTTCAAAAATATTTTGACCTTCTCCAACATCATTCAGAACACTCAGGATGCCTTAGTTGCTTGGGAAAAATCATGTACTCAGCAAGGGCAAGCAGTCACGGTGCTTGAATTTCAGCTCAACCATATTCCACCTATATCAGTTCAGGAGGTTGAGGCAGTGTTGGCCAGATTCATCGAATTTGCAGTCAAAGAGAAAGACAATGGGAACGGGTTTTTGGATGAGGATCTACTAGAAGATAGTGGGCATTAAATGCTCATAGTGGTCAAAGGGAGAGAGTGGGCATTATGTGCTTATTTATTACCCCTCCACTTTCTGGCAGTTTTTAGGGCAAATCTTGACTAGGGCTTATGTGGCTCAATCTGAGCTATTCATTGTAATTGAATCTGAGTCGTCCGTTGGACTGGGCCAACTATAAAAGGGGCATCCCCCCTCATTTTTGCATATAGGAGTATATAGACATAGAGGAATAGAGAGCATATACTGATAGCATAGCATAGATTGATAGGAAGAGGAAGGAAAGTTTTCAATTGAATACTTTGTAAGAGATTGTTGTGAACACTACCATAATAAAAAGAGTTGTCATTACTTGTGATTTCATCTTTTGTTGTGGGTAGTTAGCAAGATTTCTTCGTCCTTCTAATTCACATAGAATCTTAAAGTAGAACTTGGATATGTTAATGATATAGCAGCTTCAATCGTTCCTTCCAGCTCAGCCTTATTGAGAGAACATAAATTAAATGATAGTCGTTGGCTATTTAATTTATATTCATTATCTTCATTGCATTGTATGGCCGACATGAGAAGATACGAATTCATCATGATCTGTTATTAGAAGACATTTAATATGTGGAGCCGACTTCATTCTCCTTGGGATACGATTTCTTAAAGGTGGTCGACCTCTTGTGAAGAGGTGTGAATATTCATTTAGGCCGACATATGTTATTTGTTAAGGCCGACTTTCATTTAAGAAGATACGTGATTTCTTAAGAGGCCGACATGAGGGATGTGTCTCTCCCATTCATTAGTATATATTGACATTGATTCGTCCTTTGTAATAGAACTCAGTTCAGTTCGGTTATTCACATAAGTTCAACCTGATCAAGTGCGAACATACTCCCAGGACAAACATCAAGAAAGTGTGAATATCTTAACTCGATTAAGAGCGAATTTTGTCAAGTGCGCATCAAGGGCGAAGTTACAGTACAGTGTGAACTACATTCAGTGCAAACATATGCAGTGTGAATAGTTCATACAGTGCAAGTATCATACTAGTGCGGATTCCTTCATAGCAGGTTGAGAATCATTAGATATTGTGAATACTGCCAGGTGTGATCTCTGTAAATCTGTATTCAGTATTTGTCAGGTGCGAATTGGCAGGTTGTTATTTGTTCTTATATATAGCCTAGTGCTACATATTGGTCTTGTGTTAGACCTCATTGTAATGTGTAAAGTTGCCACTGATATTACAAATATAAGAGAGATCTTTGTTGTTGGGTTTTTCTCCCTCAAGAGGAGGGTTTTCCCAGGGTATCTGCTGTGTTATTGTCTCTGATTTTGAATTATTTTCTATGCATTAAATTTGATCTCCTAAAACTAACATGGTATCAGAGCAGGTATGTGAGGATTCGATCATATTTCTTTGTTGTGGGCCTTGAAGTCTCTGAGGGAACTCTTGTAATTCTCTCCCAGGATTGACACCATCAGGGCACAAGACTGGGACTGCCTTGGTTAAATTTGCTTCAGCCTTATGGTAGTCATCGCCTGGTTATGTTTACTGAAGTTGTTCGCACTTTTCTGAAGCTGCAGATCGTGGTCAGTTTAGTCTCCCTGTCAACATCAGAATAAGATTTGAATGGTCTTCAGACCACATTCAAATGTTAAGAAGATCGCTCCTTCATAATGTCTGGTCTGCTTAATAAAGTATAAGCCAGCGAACCTTAACATTTGGTTTGGTGGAGGAAAGACCATGAGAAATAAATTCTGGAGATGAAGAGAGATCGTCTATTCAGTGTTGATAAGATCTCATCATATAATCTGAAGTCTGGACAGCTTTGGTTATTATCTATGTTTGGTGACGACCTATGAGTCACTACAAACTCCGTGTCTTGGCTTCTATGATAGGTGTTAATTCAAGGATGGCATCACTGAAGGTGGCAAAGATGTGTCACAGCCTCAGATTCAGATCCTTGGTGTACCTTCAGAATATTTAAAGAGATAAGCATTCGTTGTTTGCTAAGTTATTCCATTTTTTCATTTGGATCTTGTGTAATTAGTATAGAGAAATTGTATTTTCTCTTGAATTGTGCTCTCTAGCATAAAGATCCTTTTGAAGATTTCAAATTATCTATTGTGAGTTGTTTCATGCTAATCATGTAGATCTCTGAGTGTGAGATGAAAAAGAGAATTGCATTTTCGTTGTGATAGGTTGATCACATCAATATCATTCTCTAATGCATGAACTGTGTTAGAGCCTTGACTCTTGGAGAGAGCTGGTCCTACATGCTAACCGCATAATGCTTTCAAGAAATCTGTAGTTGTGCAGATTGTGTTTTGATTGTGCTGAGTTTGGCACTCTCGAGAGGAGTAAAAGATGAAAGAAAGAGTTATATCAAAATTATATAAAGATAAGTTTCCTTATCCCTCTAGTTTGATCTTTTGATATATTTCTCTTTCAGGTTGATTCATTTATTCATGTTCTAACATCATGCATAAATTCTTATGTGTTCATGCTATAACCTGAGATAGTAAACCTTGTATGATTCTAGTCTTGATATTTCTTTGGATAGTCATAAACTGTTAGTAATCTCTCCCTAAATGCTTTGTGAACAGCTAGAAGCAGGAAAGTGATGAGAGATTGCTTAAGCAATGAAAAGATTGAGGCATCTTACGAGTAAGGTGTGCCAACCAAAGAATGATCAAGCATGAAGTCACAACTTGCAGCCATGAGACTGAGTTGGTGGCTAGAGGGAGTTCACTTCCAGAAAGTCTTCTTTGCAATCTCTGAAGCAGGGATCAAGAGGGAGTTTTGTAACTCACTGAGAAGAAGTGAAGATTACTGTATTGCAAAGCTAGGTGCTAAAACCTTAGAAGATCCTTTCAGCTGCTGAGATCAGAATTGCTCAAGACTATCATCTGGATTTGTCATTGGGAGCTCCGCAAACCTATTCAGAATAATGAGATCTGAGGTCAAGGAGGACTATCCTGAACCCTCTACAGTACCAGAGGTGTGCGCTGGAAAACATTTATCTAAGTCAAAGTGTTGCAGGCAATCTTGGGCGAAGAGGTCAGAAGGTTGATGCAAGTGCTTGAAGATTCAGAGGGAGCTTGTTGAGCCTGAAGAAGATGATAATCTTGTTGCAGCTAAACATATCCTGAGATACTTGCGTGGCACAGTTGGATATGGGTTGAAGTATACTTCAGATGCAGACTTGGAGTCACTTGGTTTCAGTGATTCTAATTGGGCAGGTTGTGTCACAGATCGGAAGAGCACCTCTGGTTGTTGCTTCAGTTTGGGTTCTGCTATGATTTCCTGGTGCAGCAGGAAGCAGTCTTCTGTAAGCATTGAGTACAGCAGAGGCTGAGTACATTGCAGCTTGCATGGCAACTCGGGAAGCAGTGTGGCTTCGTAAGCTCCTGGCAGGATTGTTTGGACAATCAATGGAGTCTACTATTATTCATTGTGAGTTGTGTGAAGCCTTCTGTCAATCCTGTGTTTCATGACAGCTCCAAGCATGTTGAGATCAAGTACCACTATATCAGAGATATGGTATTGCGGAAGGTTGTACAGTTAAGGTACATCAACACTGATGAGCAGATGGCAAATATTCTCACCAAGCCTCTCACCAGGATAAAGCTATGTACTTTCGAGATAAGCTTGGTATGATGGAGAATCCAGCCTTAACTGAGAAAGAGTCTCAACATCAGTGACCCTGTTTAATGAGTTCTTCTCTGTGAAAGAAGTTCGAGGTGAAATCCCTTGCTAATGCATTTTCCTCTGAGACGGAGGAATTTGAGGTGAAAGCCCTTGTTTCCACCCTCTGAGCTGAGTCATGGTGGATGTCATGTGTGCGACTCCATGACATATGTTGTACTTGTGTCTCACCCTCTGAGAGAGTCATGGTGAAAGTCACGTTGAGGTGACAACATCACGCAAGTGATGAACACTTGTTCTTACTATTGCATTTTCTTCTGTGACGGAAGAATTTGATGTGAAAGCCCTTGTTTCCACCCTCTGAGCTGAGTCATAGTGGATGTCATGTGTGTGACTCCATGACAGCATCACATGAGAGAATCTGTGATGATTTCTTATGTACTTGTGTTTCACCCTCTGGGAGAGCCATGGTGAAAGTCACGTTGAGGTGACATCACGCAAGTGATGAACACTTGTACATACCATACATGGGTGTAGCCATGATGGTTGATATCACATTGAGGTGATATGCTTTCACGATGAGGTGATAAGCCCCTTTCCATACATGGGTGTAGCCATGGTGGTCAATATCACAATGAGGAAATATGTTATTTCACACATGGATGTAGCCATGATGTTCGTCATCACATTGAGGTGATATCCTTCTCTTTATATCTGATTGCAGGCAATGATGGCTAATGGATCTCTTATTGAGATGATTCGTATTGTGCAGCTGGAAGTTCTCTCCCTAGCTGAGAGGGAGTGTTAATGATATAGCAGCTTCAGTCGTTCCTTCCAGCTCAGCCTTATTGAGAGAACATAAATTAAATGATAGCCGTTGGCTATTTAATTTATATTCATTATCTTCATTGCATTGTATGGCCGACATGAGAAGATACGAATTCATCATGATTTGTTATTAGAAGACATTTAATATGTGGAGCCGACTTCATTCTCCTTGGGATACGATTTCTTAAAGGTGGCCGACCTCTTGTGAAGAGGTGTGAATATTCATTTAGGCCGACATATGTTATTTGTTAAGGCCGACTTTCATTTAAGAAGATACGTGATTTCTTAAGAGGCTGACATGAGGGATGTGTCTCTCCCATTCATTAGTATATATTGACATTGATTCGTCCTTTGTAATAGAACTCAGTTCAGTTCGGTTATTCACATAAGTTCAACCTGATCAAGTGCGAACATACTGCCAGGATGAACATCAAGAAAGTGCGAATATCTTAACTCGGTTAAGAGCGAATTATGTCAAGTGCGCATCAAGGGCGAAGTTACAGTACAGTGCGAACTACATTCAATGCAAACATATGCAGTGCGAATAGTTCATACAGTGCAAGTATCATACTAGTGCGGATTCCTTCATAGCAGGTTGAGAATCATTAGATACTGCGAATACTGCCAGGTGTGATCTCTGTAAATCTGTATTCAGTATTTGTCAGGTGCGAATTGGCAGGTTGTTATATGTTCTTATATATAGCCTAGTGCTGCATATTGGTCTTGTGTTAGACCTCATTGTAATGTGTAAAGTTGCCACTGATATTACAAATATAAGAGAGATCTTTGTTGTTGGGTTTTTCTCCCTCAAGAGGAGGGTTTTCCCAGGGTATCTGCTGTGTTATTGTCTCTAATTTTGAATTATTTTCTGTGCATTAAATCTGATCTCCTAAAACTAACAGGATAGAGTAAAATAGATTTTATTTCATACAAGTAGATAGTTGCAGAATGTGGTGACTAATTTGAGCAAGCTTCACTAATCGATACAACTAGCAGGCTCACTGATGGTGGGCTCACCTTGTGTGGTCAACTGGAATTGTTTGGACCTAACTTCGGTTATGATTTACATGTTGGTATGCGTCGTTGTGATGGTGTCTTCATGTTAAATTGTAATTTGAATCTCTAGTTCCCCGTTTGAAGATTTCACCAGTTTTGTGGAAGCTATCTGAGGTGAAGCAAAGCAAAGCTTGGTTGAAGTCTGTGAGAATTGATTGCCACACCCTGCACCTAGAGTAGATTATAGCATTTTTAATCCCTGCAGCCATTCAAATTCAGCACTCTCTGGTTAGTTTAGGAAACTCGAGCTTCATTGACACATATACCGAATCTTGAAGACCCCTTTCTCTTTGAGTGAACAATTGAGTAAGTCCCCTTGAAATACCAACAAATCACATCAAACCAACTGAGTCTACATCCATTGCATGAAGGAATTTTGGAGTTGAATGCATGATCTTTCACAATCTTAGCATACAGGATATTTTGATCAAGAGAGGATAGAGTGACTGATGGAAACTTTATTTTGTGTTGGTGTGGTCATAAAACACCCGTCAAGAGAACCTCGGGACAAACCAAAACTACGCCAAGAGCAAGGCGCTCATCAAAAGCCTAGGAGGAGGTATCCTCAAGAGAGGCAGAAGCCAAAACAGTTGAGATTATCATAAGCATCTTTCCACCATGTAGCCACCCTTTACGATGCAAAAAAGAGCAAGATGAAGCCAAGTGGCTAGTAACAAAACAACGATGACACCTAAAAATAAGGCCCTCGTAATTGAGCGATTGAGACCAATGCCAATCAATAACCAACAAAACCACATCTTTGTGAAGAGATAGAGAGATATCAATATCCACCAAAATCCGAGCAAAGGTCAAATGGCCCATAAAATAAGTGGCATCATCAACCTTCAAAAAATGACAATAGAGTTGCCAATGGCATTGTACATGACACCTCCCAAAATTGGAGGGGGAGATTTGAGAATCGAACCCACACCAGACGCACGTTCAGAGGTTCGGTAAATGGATTGAAGGAAGATGTCCAAGGTTTGACGAGAGAGAGAGAGCTCTCCCCAAGCCCAAAGCCTACCAAACACCGAGCAACAGTCCTCAACAAAAGCAAAGGTAGGAACCAAAAAACCTTGAGCACAAGGGAAGAGTTCAATCTTACCAACCACCAAGGTCCTCCAAGAATCTAAAACTCACTTGTGCAAGTCAAGAAGAGAGGGCTAGAGGTTGGAAAAACGACATACCAAACCCTGCCGCTGATAGAAATCCTCGTTTTCAACAACATCCTTCCCACAGGCACGTAGGGAGGGTCGGAGGGGACAAACCCGCGAGGAGGGCACGACAAAGAGGCCTCAACTGGAGGCACACGCCCAAACACGGAATGGTCTGAAACACCACAACAAACCCTCCCCAAATGACAAGGAAGTAGGAAAAGAACTCTTCGCAGAAGCAAAATCACATGCAAGAGTTACGGGAGTGGGCGCAGGGACTCAGCCAACAGCAAATGCAGGAGGCACAGGGGCATGCATGACAGCAAGCTTAGGAGGCACGGGAGGAGGTGCGGCAATCACAGGAGAAGACGTCACCAAATAATTATGTTAACTGTTAGTTTTTATAATATATGAATATAAAAACTTGTTTATCCCAAGGAAGGTATGCATCTCGTATATTTTAAATAAATAAACTAGTTAATTTTCCAGCATTGATTGTAAGCTGCTCTAAATATTACTGGTGTAAGTCTCACAGATTCATGAGAACTGCATACAAACATAAGAAATGAAGTGTTACGTTGTTGCAGCGGGTTCATGGTTAAATTAGGAAAGATGTATGCATAGAACAATGAATGCATCAAAAAGAATTATTTTATCTAATATTTTATACGTTCATCATATCAGAGTCATTTGCTTTTGTTTTTCTTTCTCTAAGAGAAGAATAATGAGGTTACATTTAATAAAAGAGTAGAATGAAGGTGGAAGCCACGTTAAATTTTCATGAGGCAGCTAAAGGAAATTTGGGCAAAGCAGGATATTGATAAGTGATTCCAAATGAAGGGGAACTTTCATCATCGTTTTTTCTATCTCAAAAACAATACTATTGTTCTAGTGGAAGATCTCCATTTATTGGTATCAGTAACAGTTGAAAGTCTCATAAGTAAGCTTCTTCCCTTTTGCCAGAACCCTGCTGATCAAATCATTGAATGTTGAAATTCTAGCCGATTTTGATCAGCCTAACAAAGGCTAACCGCCATGCATAGGATGATCAGGCTGATCAAAATCGACAGAAACCACAAAGCTAGAGACGTATTTATTAAAAATGAAAAAGAACAAACCAAATTGATGGAAGGATTGAGATCTACAAGAAACAATTAATTTAAAATGTTCTAGTTGTGCCCAAGGTAGTATTGATCAAAAATTGTCATGTATTTTGAGATATACACCCTAAAATAAATCATCACAATACTTCTCTTCTGTTGGAAAATGAAATCATTCTCAGTGAAGGCATGACCCTTAATAATCAATTTGAAGAGATATATCGGAGACATTCTTATGAGCCTAATAATCAAGTTGAGGTGAAACTAGGAGACATTCTCATAACCTTAATAATCAAATTGAGATAGTTGGAGACCTCCTTAGAGGGAAAAGTTTAAAAAAGTTAAGAGATAGCATAGCTAAACAGTATTGGCTTCTCCTTTGGGATTTTAGCAAAGAACAAAAGTTGAGGGCAAGTCCATGATATACCACAGGAGAAAACATCACTGCAGATTCAAAGAGGATTTGTGGAACGAAGCAGGCACCAAAAGGCTTGTTTGCTTAACATGTTTTCAGAATAACTGGAAACACAAAAATCAAAATTAATAGTATATTGAGTGTCTATCCAAAGAATGCACTGATAGTGCTAATATTCACATTGATTCTCCGAGCAGATAGCTGAGATAAAATGATCTGTTTAAAATGTGGGAGGAAAGACATTTATGTGATTAAGATTGATCAGTGCATGATAGCACTCAGAAATTTCCTCCTCAATGTTGTCAGCATTTAGCACAGAAGATACTGTCTGAAGTGCAGAGTAGATGCATTCCAACACTGAAGTAACTTACTTCTCTACGCACTAATATTCTCGATCAAAGCTTTTTTGTCAATTCTCTTCATTATCCCTGCTATAACCTGAGTGGCAGAGAAAAGGATCGCATAAGCTTAACATGTAACATAGTGCATCAGATGTTCATATATCGCTCTAATGACATAATTACCTTGCCAGGACCTAGCTCATAGCTAGTCTTCAACCCCTTGCCCAGAAGAGACTTCAATGTAGTTTCCCACTGAACTGGAGATGTGACCTGCAAATATTGAATTACTGTGTTAAGTGCATTGCACCTACAAAGAATGTGGGAAATTTTATCTTGTTATGAGCACACCATCAGAGTCTCAATGGATGGAACCACATGATTTGCAAGAATTTGGATTACAACACATAAAAACTGCATCTAATTCAAGATCTAATATCTAGATGAAACCTGAAGTTTAAAACAAAATAATTCATTTTATCCCATCAGAAATCACCAACCATTATCAACCGCTTAAGACTTTTTCATGAATGCTTGCGAAATATTCTGCATTAGTAAATGTCCTTAGACACTATGAACATGCATAAATTTACAAAGTGCAAAAACAACAGCAATAGTTTGCTTAACTTATCAGCCAAAAATATATACTGACAACCAATAGCATGATGCGTAAATTATAATCTAACAAAATTAACTCAAAATAAAAAAAATGGAGCAACACATAATAGGCAAATAATCAACCTGACGAGCTAAAATCTTCTTAATAGTAGCAGGATCTGAGTGTGGCTGAGCATCAACATTTGATATGACTGGAATTCGTGGAATCTTAATCTCTGTTGCTTCCAAGGCTGCTTCCAGCCTTGAGACAGCTGGCTCCATAAAATGAGTGTGGAAAGCACCAGCAACAGCTAGACGAACCTGTCAACCATAAACATACGACCACCACCCATCAAAATTAAGCACACAACTTGCTTCCAAACAAAATGGATTATGGGTAGGGGAAGGGTGGAGAAGCATTAAAATCCATGGTTTGGAGCGATCGTGTTCAGTTCATAGGCACCTATCTCTATATAAGGTTTTGTCTGGGAGGATTCACATTTATGTTAGAAAAACTTAAGAACCAAAAGGAAAATGTAAAAAGTCAAACACACATGTAACCAACTCTGACCCGTGTAGTGCAAGGAAAATATTCAAAAATTAAGAGAATCAAGATTTTTCATTCCATTCAAATCCACTTCATAGAAATCAATATAGGAACACATAATTGCAATACAGTTTAAACCATCAATATAAAGGTATTTTACCTGCTAAATGTGTGTTGTTATGCTTTAGGATGATGTTGATGAAGTGAATTAATTATGAAATGAGAAAATATCTTTTCCTATGAGATTCTGAACATATTTAAATTTGTCACTGCTAAGTTTCATCAAGCTCTATCTGAATATTTGTTTAGTTTTAGAAAACTTTCCAAATAACTTGCTGAGTATTAGGAAGCCGAAGAATCTAATCAACAAAGTCAACTCTTACATCCCTATGAAGTTTAAAGAAAAAATTTAGGGAAATTGGAGAAATTTTTTTCTGTCAGTTGAACAGTATGGATTGTCTATCAAAGAAGAAAGTGCTGTTATTTAAAATATGTAGTTTTTGGGGACTAGAAAACAAAAATGGATATATTATCATACAGTCATGTGTTAGACATAAATTTCAGAATTTCCAGATGTGCTTGGTGATAAAAATACAAATGCAATGACTCTTGGAATATATCACTTATGTTGGTAAATAAATCTGTAATGTGTTTAGTACAACAACAAAAATCAGAAAACATATTAGAAAAGGGCAACCAGAGATAGTTGGATGCTTCTAGAAAATGAGTACAAAATCTCCCCCCATTCAAATGAAAGGTGAAGTGCAGATGATTCTTCAAACAAGCACATCTGATGCATTTTGATCCAGTGTTTATAGAAAAGGATGATAATAATAAGCATACTTTTCAATATAAATCAGGAAAATTTAGCAAGTCAGAGAAATATTACGTATCAAGGAAATGGAGATATTATCCAGCAAAAAAGGAATTGAAAGCTTTCAGCTATATACACTAAATTAAATATTCATAATCAGAACTGATAGCAAGAATTTTAAAGGACTACTCTCTAAAGAAATAGAGAAGCAATTATCAAAAGGAAGGCTATTAAGTTGACAGCTGTAATTCTCAAGGCCAGAGTTTGAATAGAATAGATAAAAAGTGAAGATATGCCCTAGCTGATGTCCTAACCGGAGAAATTGCTACCTGCATGATGATAAGGCCACAAAAATTAACAGCAAAAATTAACAGAGTCAAAAGTGTTAGTCTTTTGTAGCGGCGGGAGATATTTTCTCCTAAATATAATTAACTCAAGGCAGGTCGGCCCTTGCTTTATAAACAAAATTTGTATTTTTCTAGGTCGGCCCTAGAAAGGAGGTCGCCTAGCTTGGTATTTAAAGGGGATAGAGTCCTCTCATTTTGGCATCAATCAATTCCATTCCAATTTGCATTCTTCAGCAGCAGGTTCGCATTCTTCAGCAGCAGATCCGTTTCAAGAAGTGACATTATTTGTGTCTTCAAGATTCACTTCAAGGAGAAGTGTCATTATTCATTGTATTAGACTCGGCCTTTTCTAGGGCCTGATTTTGTGTGCAATTTCTGCACTTATTCTTCTGATTTATAAGAGAATATTTTGCTGGGTTATTCTCCCTCGAGTAGGAGGATTTTTCCCAAGGTAAAATACTGTGTTCATTGTTCTATGTGTTGAGTTTTCTGCTTATTGCATTTCTGATCCTAAAACTAACAAAAAGAAGGCAATCGAAGGATTCTCTAAATATTTAATAGTGTCCGAACCTTACCTCTAAGTCTACAAGATAAATAATAATTTTGTGAGGCAATAAAAAAAAAATTGTAAGGCAATAATAAAAAAGTTTACAACCCCATTAATGGGTCCCAAAGGGTTCAACCACTCCAAGAATCAACAGATCTAGTGAAACAGATAGCTCCCACTTCATGATTTTTTAAAATCAACTTCAATGGAGCCTCTAGAGGTAATCCCAAAATCTCAGGGTAAAGTGTATAATCTGAGATTGATTGGGCTCCTTGATTTGAGATTTCTAAAAAATTAGTGTTAAATATAACAATATCATTACTGAAATAAAAATTGGTCAACATTTTTTTAATTGTATAGTTTTTTGCAAGGAATTAAACAGTGAGGTCTGTGAGAACATCTTCTAAATTTTGCTTGTGATGTGTGTGTTTTCAACTTTCAAGTGTAAGTTCTTGAAGTTAATTTATATAATAGTGTATCATTCCTATGATAGCTTGGACCTTTCAAATTTGAACCTTTAGTGGTAAATTAACTGTTTAATTTTGTTTGAGATATTAAGTTGTAATAAATTGTATCTATTTCTGTTTCTCAAACTTAGTATTCAACTTTTATCCTTTTTAAAGCTGACAATTACTTAGAACTTTTAAGGGTTTGTAATCTAGAACCTGTTGAACACTGTCCAGTAACTGAAAAAAAGTGTAACCCTCAGAGTTTCTAATAATTTAATCAAAAGAGCATCCCATTCATTACAAATGAAAGGATGCTTGTAAGGAGAAAAAACACAGCTGAGATAGAGATTCGCAAATAGTGCAATACCGTCATCCGTGCTTTGAATGATTTAGCTTTTGACTCCACAACTTCTATTCCTTTCAATCCCCCTGAAACTGCATAGTTTCCCTGTAAAACACTTGTTACATCAATTGTCGATATTCAGAAGCACCACAGCCCAACAGGACACTAGAACTGTGTGAAACTAGATCAGAACAATGTATACTTGCTCTCATACAAGACAGAATAGCCACCAAAAATTCCATCTCACATACATTACAAAGATAATTAGCAATCTGCACTCTTTCTTTCTCGTCAACTTCTGCATTGGCTGCATCACAAAGCAATTGAACCTTCTCTGCATCCAGTCCAATAACACTGACCATGGCACTTTGAGCAGCGTCTGATGCTTCCTAAGGAATGGATAGAAATTGTTGTCAGAAGATACATCATAAATAAAGCCTAGGGATGTAGGGAAACTTCTAAATAAAAATTGTAATGACTTACTTGCATTGCCTCGCCTCTGAGTTTAACAAGTTTGAGTCCATCCTCAAAACTGTAGCAAGAAAATAATCCAAACAGTAATTTCAGTAAACTATTTTGAAATTCATATTTTTAAAATCCAACACACAAGCAGAAAAAATAAAATCACATCATAGCAACATGTGCATTCTCAAACCATATATTGAGAGTTGAGACAACAGTATATTCAGTGAAGACACCTGAGAGCACCAGCAAACTCAAGTGCTGTATACTCGCCAAGGCTTAGTCCACATGTCACATCAATTGAATCAATAATATCCTGGCCTTCATCACGAGCACGCAATACCTCAACTGCAGCCAAACTTGTCACATATAATGCAGGCTGTCCCAAAAAAAAAAACTAATTAATTGATAAATCAAGGTTCAACAATAATACGACGGCTGCTCAATTATTCACCATCAATAGTTGGAAATGTTCAAAAACAAAGGCTTCATACATTTCACAAAATTTTTGAATCAAAGTCAGAACAAGAAAAAGCATCAGCCCTTGGCAGCATGTTTCATCAAATGCTTATCTGTTCTTTTACCTGACTTATAACTGTTGAATCCAGTTTTTCCTTAGGTCCACTGAGACACAGCTCTAGAAGATTATACCTGTTATCAAATCCAGGTTGCAAAAAATGGCTTATGCAAGAACAGACGTGTAACCTGGCCAGCTGTATCCACAACTGGCTGATTGCAAAAAGAAAGTCATGTACAAGATTTATGTTCACCAACTTGCTTTTTATTCAGATCAAGATAAACTATAAAAACAAATTTTTGGAAGACTTATATGGTTCTTTTTCATTGTCTTAGGTAAAGCTAACCAACTTTACTTGTTTGAATTGAAGAAGTAAATGGCATACCCTAGTATCTCATTGGCTCTTGTAAATAAATCAGCAGCATCTGACACACTCTGAGCATCTTTGCCCATCCCCACAGCTTGTGCACCCTGCAACAAACATAAGTTGAAAGATTAAAGCTATTTTTCTTTAAGGAAAGTTAAAATTAAAAAACAGAATACAATAATCCTGAAAAAAGACGTGGCACAAAAAAATTGATGTGTTTCCAAATATAGATGGATATAGACTAACACCCTATCTATTGACATCCATAGGTTTGCAAAAACTAGTTGCATTTTTTAGTTCACAATTAACCCACATGGAAAAGCAATTTTCAGCAGATTTGACCATTCAATCTATAATATGAACACTATCTAATATCATCAACTGTCCTCCATGCAAATAAATCATCAAAGGCATGGAGAAAACAGGCTGTTCTTAAAGCCAACTTTACTTGCTTCATTAAAAAACTCATGACAATATGAAATTCCTCATAATGTAAGACTATGTGTTAGACTAGCATGCATACATTCCTAGTGATAACACACCCCAGGATGAGTGCTTTAAGATTAATGACTTGAGACAAATTAACAACCATGTCCTAAAGCCACCCTTTACAGCCTTAGCAGCATCTCCTTCCCCTTCCTGTAGCATGTGAGCTAGAGCAGTATGCAGTGTTTGATGAGCACAAGCTTATACTGAGAGGACCAGGAGGGGGAGGGCAGGGGGCGGCAGGGGGTGAATCAGTATAAGCTAATATTTTACCAATTTAAAAACTTAACAACAACAATAGAAATCACACAAGATCTAACAATCATGCAACACAAGATTTACGAGGAAAGCCTTTTGGGAGAAAACCACAGAGAATAGAACTGCTTGGATCTACTATCCAAATCCAATCACCAAAATAAAATTCTTTTACAACAAGTTTGTGGGCACCAACCCACTGGAGATACCAATCCCCACCACTGAGCATCAACTCAGCAAGAGACACCAATCTCTTTAATACAAGGCACTAACCTCTCTGATATGAGGCCACCTCTCCAATATGAGGCACCAACCTCAATATGAGACACCAACCTCTAACTCAACAAAGTGTTTTCTTGATAATTCTCCTTCAAAAATCTGCCTTTGAATAATCTTCTATTGTATTCTCTTCATAAAAATCTGCCGGTGTATATATGATATGTCTCTTTATCTTCCACACTCACTTCTCCACATTCCACAAGCTCCTCTTATATCTTCACCAAGATAGGCGACCATTTGAAGGGATACAATGCTTGACAAAACATGTGACTTTTCATAATTTTACAACCTTTCAATGCACCGTTTAATAGCAAACTTGGGCGCTCCTAAGGGGGTCGGCCCCTATATAAAAATATAAATTTATTTAAATTTAATTTCAAAATGGGGCACCACTATAAAGGGGGTCGGCCCATAAATTAATAAAAATAATTTATTTAAAATCCCAATGAGGCGCCAAAATGAGGAAGGTTAGCCAGCATAAAATGAAGCCTTTTGATCATCATGAATTCATCCTTGACATAGTGTAATCTGCTCTAAATGCCAATCTGTTTTAGCAAATAATATAATTGTGTTGGCAGCGATTTCTTGGACATCAATTAGGCTTCTGACATCAATGACAACATTTCATTATCTTTGACACAATGACAATAATTATAACAGTGTTATGCATCATATAAAATGAAAAATAAAATTAGAGAGTCGCCATGATATTTGAAGCCATTATTGAACCGAGGTTTGAGCTAGAGTAGAAAGGATTTCCTGTGACTACACTGAACCATATTTGCAAAATTCAGTTTAAAAAACATATGGATCTTAATGTATTTGAAAAATATTTTCTCCTAAAAACTTAAGAGCATATAAAGTGTATGGTACATGTAAGACACTATAAGATAAATATAAAAATTCCCAAGTTCGCAATAAACTCAAAGTTTGTGAAATAATATATAGCAGGCATAAGTAAGTAAGCAACAATGAGAATGATAATTAACCAGGGAACCAGCTAAGGGAAATCAAATAAATGATAGCTTACCTATTTGCAGTCAATTCTTGGCTCACACCAACATTCCCTTGTCTAGGCACAACACTTGCTGAAGGTTTTGCAAATGGGATAGCAAGCTAAGTGGACTTGATTGTAGGGGATACTAGGTAGTTAAGCACGCTTGAACCAGAGTGGTTCTGGGATGGGTGAACTCTTGTGAAGTTGCAGCGTTTCACACCTATGAGGATCACCTAGCTGCAATGAGTACCAAGTGAGCCATTCAATGGGTTCTTGTAAAACATTGTTCATGAAGCAACACGTAATTTGATAAAGTGCAAAAATGTCACTTATACAAAAACAAATGCATTGGAGAGATCTATGATGAATGATTCACAAGGCATAACACTTGCTCAAGGTGTTGCAAATGGGAGAGCAAGCTATGTAGGATTGATTATGGAAGAACTTTATGGTTAAGCAAGTTTGAGCTGGAATAGTACAATGGGTGACCTCCCAAGAAGCCCCATTGCTTCTCCCTTCTGAGCATCACTTAGATGCAATAAGTGCTAAATGGACTACTCATCCTTGTGAGAGATATGTTCTTGTGAATCAAAGACTCGTGAAATATGGATCAATGTAGATTGACTCAAAATTCCATTGTTGAATACCAAGAATTCATCACATAATTTGATACAATGTAGAAACAACACTTGTACAAAAATGAGTGAGATAGAAAGCTCTATAATGAATGGTTCCTAAGGCACAACACATGCTAAAAGTTTTCCCAATGGGATAGCAAGCTTAGTAGAATTTTCCACTACTAATGAAAAATGGATCTGATGTAAATGACTCAAAAGTCAAAACTATGCAGTTGAATCCCAAAAAAATCAGCACACTAAAATATAAAGTATTTTGTGTCTCTCTATGTTACACGGGACATGTCCCCTACCCCAAAACCCACTGTCCCCGTCCCCTGCTCTCCTCGGGATGGGGGGGATGCAAAGGGGACGTCCCCCAGCCGTCCCAGAAATAGCCCAACTAGCAGGAAACGGGAGGAAACGTCCCCTACCCTATGGGGACATTTCCATGTGCCCAGTACAGATGAGGGATGTTGGAAACATCCCCCGTCATACCGAGGGCGGCTAGCTGTCCCCCTCGGACAGGGAGCCTCCTAGGTTTAAAAAACATTTTAAAATTTGATTTTTTTATTATTTCGCCCTCCTTTCTATGGTCGTGCGAGGCTCACTAACTCTCCCAAACCTAAAATGTTTTCCTAAATGCCAAATTAGTTGCAGTTCATAGTGCCTTGAGACTTTAGGACCAACAGACTACTGAGTATTGGCAGACTCCAACAGCACGATGGGATGTTGATCCTAAGGATGTTAGGAAAATTGATGAGGAGGTGCAACCAAGATTGGTCAAGCTACCATTGGATGATCCACTCTTGCCAGAGGATGATAGTGACTCAAATAGTTCTAAGTATTAGGATATTCATAGCCTGAATGAGGCTTACTTTCATAGACTGTTGTATTTAATATTTTGATTTTCATGTTTGAACTTTGAGACTTTTGGATACATGTTTGAGACATTTGGATATTGATAGACCATGGTTTTATTGATGTTTGATACTGCTGTGATAAATTTTATAATGCTTTAATGACATTTCTTATGCTGTTATAGTTCTACTCTTGTGATTTATTTACATATTGATATTGTTGTTATCAATTATTAATTTATTGACATATCTCTCTCTTTCCCTCTCTCTCTATAATATATTAATAAATTTTGAAAAAAAATCATATATATATATATATATTTTATGTCACCGTCCCCTAAAAATTGCCCCCTAGGAAACGTCCCAGAAACGCGTCCCCCGCCATCCCCCCATCCCCGAAACGCCGTGGAACATAGGTGTCTCTTTAAAAATCTCATTAGAATTATTTTTAACAATTATTGAGCACCCATCCAACACTGTTAAATCAAGGATGAAATCTTGTTCAGTGAGGTCAAACCATCAGCTATTTGACTCTCCCTTTTGGCATTGCAATTTCCCCTACTAATCAGTGAAAATGGGTGTTTGCTAAATCATATTCAAACTTCTGAAAATGGTAATAAAAATGCATCCCCCACCTAGGATTGGATTCCTCCATTTGAGCACATCTTCTAGGCTTTACCCTCTTTCCATCTATAGCAGGATATTGAATTCTGGAAATGATACTCAAAAAATTGTTCTAGAGGTGCATGGGTGGTGATAAGGAGTATCACTTAGGAGTAGGTTTCATTCTTCCAAACAAAAAAGGCAAATAGGGCACAGGATGTGGACTTAGAAAGTGGAGTTATGGTGATTAGTCTCAAATCAGAACTTGTACTGCCTTTGTTCTATTGTCAAAATGCTTAGCATAGTTTGAAGCATGCAAAGAGAATAAGTCATCGCAGCTACAAAAGAGGATGAGAGAAACAATTAGATGTCATTTAGAAGGCATCAGAATAGAACATTCAAATAAATAAAACTATTACCAGCAAGACTAAGTAGTAAATAATCATATCATCATAAATTTTGCACCTCAAACGTATCATTCTACATCTAAAGGAATAAGTCGCTACTTATCTCAATTGATCAATTTAAATAAAATGTAATGTCCTCTTCTCAGTAGCCACTCCAGAGGATCATTTAGCCTTTATTATTCCTAAAGGCTAAAGGAGAAATAAGGGGATAATATTAAATTAATTATCATAAAGTTATCTCAATACATTAATATCATAAAGGTAACTTTATTTTTAATTAATTTAATAAAAATGACTAAAATTAAATAATAAATTATAAAGTCAAATAATATTTTAAAAGTGACTTAAGTGAAAATAAAATATTATAAAGTCACTTTTGGAAATATTACAATATTCTAGAAGCTTCTTGGAGGATCTTTCTAGAAGAAAAAAGTTCTTTATAAGGAGTTGGGAGCTAGTCATTTGAGCATGTCTTGGATTTCACTTCTCATTTCAGTTTGGAGAGAGCTTGAAGGTTTTCATGTCCGAGGGTTTGAAGACTCTAGGATACCAGTTTCGGTTGTGAAATATCAACCCTAGCTGGAGGTTGTAGAGGAGATCATTTCAGATTTCCTACAAAAGCTACATTGGCAAATTTAATGGTCTTTGTAGAGACCAAATTTGAGTACAAGGTTCTGATTTTATTTGAAGAAAGGATTGAGTAAAAATAGAGGTTCATATCAGCAAGTAGCTACAGTGAATTTCTTCATTGGAAGCTGATCATCGTGAAGGACATAGTTTTTCCTGTCATCTCCAGGCACACCATTTTCTTGCATTTAGCAGATCGACTGTGGAGGTTTTTGTGCAGAATTAAAGCTCTTATAGGAGAACGACTTCATGCTAGTGGGAGACGACATGCTTGTTTCCAGCCAAGGTCGAGTTTCTGCTGTAAGGACGTGGCTTCATGATAACTCCAGTCGCTGCCACAAGTGAAGTTATTTCTCTGTTTAGGTGTCATTCCAAGTTGGACGATTTTCAGTTTGTCATTGATATCATTTTGTATGCTTTGGGAATATCTTGTAGTGGCGTATCAATGTCTTAGGTCTGCATTTATAAATAAATATATTGCTGTCATGGGAGTCGACTTGTAACAGCTGAGTCAATTTGAAATAAATCATACTTCTTTACATTGCTGGTCGGTATTCATGCCTTGTAATCCCTTCATGATGTGAACGAAAATAATCAGTCTTTGAATGGACATTAGCAAGCTATTGTAATAATCTGAGTTTCACATTTACAGTCCATCATATAGCAAAGTATTGAGGCTGCATGACCACTATTCGAAGAAACGCCAACTTACAGTCATAGTTCATTATGAATGCTTTGAGATTGCATTTTCATTTCAGTCAATCACATTCTCCATTGGTTATTAATTCAGATTAGAAGTTGTCTTTTATTCATTCCTTTTGTCAATTCATGAGAAAGCATTAAAAGAAAATCAGAGGTAGGATCATTTATATGCTGAATGGAGTTACATGCCAAGTGTTTGATGAAATGCAAAACCATTTAAATTAAAAGTTTTAAGGCAAATTTGACAATGGACTTTACAGTGGTATCACAGCTTTAATTCTATCAGCCTGTAGGGTTTCATGAGTGAAAGAGAAAAGTGGTACTATAATAGAGAAGTCAAGAAGCAGTTGCAGCCAGCACAAGTTCCTGAAGGGGAAACAGTATCTGACATTTTGGGAATTCATTCAGAGGCAGAGATGAGTGAAAAGAGAGAAAAACAAAGAAGAGAAGAACCAAGTGGGGAAGCACTCATGACTTCAGTTCTAAATGAGCAAAGGACAACAAATCAGAGAATGATACAGATGATAGAGCTTCTGACAAGAACTATGCTCAACAACAATAACAACCAAAATGTAGGCAACAATGGTCAGGGAGATAACTCGGTTAATAACCGGACTCCTAACCATCGGACTACTCAAGCAAGATCAAGAACCATGATGCCAGTCTTCCCAACCAGAGTTGAGCCATAGGAAGATAATGAACTCACATTGATTGAACTGCAAGAGCAACTCAAACAGGATTGGTTTGATGTTGAACCAGGTTAGTGATATCAAGTTTCCACAATCCATAATGTTATTGGAGTGATTTCTGGATTTGATTGTGTGCGAATTTTCTCTTGTTGCTCTCAGCTCTCATCCTGATGATGGATCCCGGAGTGTGATCCGAAACGTTGATGCAAAAAAATTTCAACATGATATTTCTCTCCGGGATTACATTGATTTAAGAATGAGACACAAACCCAACATGGGTAACCGGGAGCAACGTAATGAATTCAAAAGGAAAGTAGGAAAATTGAGTTTGTCTTATTATGATGGATCAGGGAAGACATCAGCACGAGCTTGGATTCAGAAAGTTGACACTTATTTCCAGCTAAATCCTATGCCCAAAGATGAAGCAATCAAATACGCTACCATACACTTAGATGGAGTTGCTCATGAATGGTGGCATCACAGAATGGTCATAATGGGCCATGACCAAATCACCTCCTATGCAAAATTCACTGAAAGATTGATTGAGAAGTTTGATGTTAAGGACCCTGAACTCCATTTCACGGAGTTAGCTCAGTTAAAAAGTGGGGGTCATTGGATAATTATATTGCTGATTTCCAAAGACTTGTTGTTCTGGTGACCGATATCTCAAAAAGAAGGTTGTTGGTTCTATTCATGGATGGTTTGATGGATCCTTTGAGAGGTTGGGTCAAAGCTCTCAATCCCACATCATTACAGGAAGCAATCAAGAAAGCAAGGGATATGGATGCTAGCAAACCAAAGAACAAGTTTTTGCCTAAGAGTTCGTCCTCTCAGAAAGACAAAGGCAAGAAACCCATTCAGAAAGAATGGACTAAGAGGAGCAAACAAGAGGAAGAGGATCGCAAGGAGTGGAGAAGAAAGCAAATATGTTATCACTGCAAGGAGCACTAGGAGCCTGGTTATTGTTGCTTGGGTAAAGGTAAAGTTCACTTCATTGAAGTTGTATCGGACGGTGAGGATGATGGTGAGACTGAACAGGCACAAGGCAGTGAGGATAGCAGCTCAGAGGAGCAGCCACAGGAGGAGGTTGAGAGTGGCACTATTGCTACCATGTCAGGTACCCCCAAGTTTAATTCCTTCAGGGTCAAGGGGGTTTTGCAAGGTCAACGTATCACAATATTGATAGATAGTGGGGCCACCCACAACTTCATTGATGCAGCCTTAGTGGCGAAGCAAGGAATACCTGCACAGGACTTTGAGGGATTCAGTGTCATGGTGGCAGATGGGTATAACATGTCATGTACATAGAAGGTTCCTCAGTGGTGTATCCCATTGGGTAATTATACAGTCATAGATGATTTCTATGCGGTAAACTTGGGTGATACAAATGCCATCCTAGGTACTCAGTGGTTACATTCGTTGGGCAAATATACACAGAACTTTCAGACCGTGGAACTTAAGTTCAGGGTAGAGGATGGCAAAAGGGTTGTGCTCAAAGGAATGGCAAATGGGGCACCAAAGGTAGTATCAGCTAAAAGAATGGAGAGCATCTTCTGATACGGCGATGTGGCATGGGCAGCAGAATGTTTGATCACTACTAAGGAGACTACAGATGGGGATCAGCCATATCACATTGACATTCAGACTTTGTTGGGAAAGCATGACAAGGTGTTTGGGGAGATTCCTCCAGGAAGGCCACCAGATCAAGGATTCGAGCACACCACTGAGTTGGAGAAGGGGGCCAAGCCCGTCATCACCACCCCCTATCGTCATCCTAAAAAGTTCAAGGATGAAATAGAAAAAGCAATCAAGGAATTGCTTGACATGGGACACATACGGCCGAGTTCCAGTCCCTTTGCTTCTTTCGTGGTCCTGGTGAAGAAGAAAGATGGGACAATGAGGATGTGCATAGATTATAGGGCTCTCAACAAAAAGACCATCAAAAATAGGTACCCGATACCCAGGATCGATGAGCTGTTGGATGAGCTACATGGTGCAATGTATTTTTCTAAGATAGATCTTCATTCAAGGTACCATCAGATCAGGGTCAGAGAAAGGATGTCCATAAGACGGCTTTCAGATGTCACTACGGGCATTACAAGTTCTTAGTCATGCCCTTCGGTTTGACTAATGCACCTGCAACATTTCAGTCTTGCATGAACCACATTTTCAACAAGCAGCTGCGTAAGTATCTTTTGGTAGTCCTTGATGATTTGCTCATTTATAGCAAGACTTGGGATGATCACTTGAAGCAATTGGATGAAGTAATGACTATCATGGAGGAGCAATCATTGTATGCCAAGGCCTCGAAGTGTGAGTTTGGCCTTAAAGAGATATTATACTTGGGACATGTGATTAGTGCACAGGGCGTGCAAGTTCACCAAGAGAAGATCCAGGCGATACTCGATTGGCCATCGCCTAGGACACTTACAGAGTTGCATGGGTTCTCTGGGTTGTGCAGCTACTACAAGCATTTTGTCAGAGGGTTTTCTCAACTGGGGGCTCCATTGACAGATCTTACCAAAAAAGGAGCATTCAGTTGGTCTGAGGAGGCACAACGAGCTTTTGACAAGCTCAAGGAGGTAAATAGTAGTTGCCCAGCTTTGGCACTACCAGACTTCACCCAGCCATTTGTTCTAGAGTTTGATGCCTCGGGTGAAGGCATAGGAGCAGTCCCAATGTAGAACATGCACCCTATCACTTTTGAGAGCCACAAGTTGAGAGGACCTGAGAGACTTTACTCCATCTACGATAAAGAGATGCTCACCATAATGCATGCATTGGCAAAATTCAAGCAATATTTGGTTGGAGGTAAGTTTGTGGTGAGGACCGACCACAACAGTCTCAAGTACTTCATGGAGCAAAAAGACTTGAACGAGAGGTAGTAGAAATGGTTTAGTAAACTACAAGCCTATGATTTCGACATAGAGTATGTGAAAGGGAAAAATAATGTTGTTGTCGATGCCCTTTCCAAGAAACCTGCAGCTTGTTCACTTTCAGAGATTTCAGCAGATTGGAAATCCCACCTACTAGTTGAGTACTCCAAGAATAAGTTTGCATGTGAGGTGATGGATGGTCAAGTGCGGGATGACAGGTACAAAGTTGTGGATGATGTTATCTTTTATAAAGACAGGATCTATTTGGTGCCGGAATCAAAATTGAAGGAGAAGATACTGTAGGCTTCACATGACACTCCGTTAACAAGCCATCAAGGCTACTTCAAAACATATAGACAAGTCAGAGAGAGGTTCTCTTGGAAGGGCTTCAAGGAGGATGTGTTGAGACATGTCAGGGAGTGCACGACTTGCCAACAGAACAAATCCGAACACTCACATCCGGCGGGTCTTCTGCAGCCCTTACCCATTCCAAAGAAAAAGTGGGAGAGCGTTTCCATGGATTTCATCACCGGTCTACCCAAGGTCCATGGGAGAGATTGCATATATGTGGTTTTAGATCGTTTGATGAAATACACTCACTTCTTTGCCATACCTTCATAGTATAAGGCGTCGCAAGTGGCAAGATTGTTTTTCAGAGAGATCTTCAGGTTGCATGGGTTGTCGAGATACATAGTCAGTGACAAGGACAATAGGTTCCTGAGTGCCTTCTGGCAGGAGTTATTCAGATTGGTAGGTATTGAATTGACTCCGAGTACGAGCTATCATCCACAAACAGATGGTCAAACTGAGATTGTGAACAAATGGATTGAGGGCTACTTGCGCAACTACATCTCAAGACAGCACAAAGCATGGATTAAGTGGTTGCACATGGGAGAATACTGCTACAACACCACTTATCATATGTCGATTGGGATGTCACCCTTTCGAGCATTGTACAGGTATGATGCACCATCTTTTATGGACTTGGATTTTGGGGAGAGCAGAGCTCCTAAGGCTAAGGATTGGATTCATGAGAGTTAGGACATTTTGAAGGCTCTCAAGGATAATTTGCAAATGGCACAAAATCAACAAAAGATATATGCAGGCAGGCATAGGGTTGAGCGTAGCTTTGAGGTCGGAGACTTGGTCTACCTTCGCTTGCAACCCTACAGACAGTCTTCGTTGAAGAAGAGCAAGGAAGAGAAGCTCAAGCCTCGGTTTTATGTACCATATAGGATCATCAGACATGTTGGGGACGTCGCCTATGAGTTGGAACTGTCGGAGAACAACAAGATTCATAATGTTTTTCATGTTTCGTGTCTCAAGAAGGCACTGGGTCAGCAGGTTACTTCATCTTTAGAGTTGCCACTGCTGGATGAGGGGGGGAATTTGGTCCTAATCCCTGAGGAGATAATTGATACCCGGGAGAAGAGATTGAGAAACAGAGTGGTTAAGGTGTTTTTGGTGAGATGGAGAGATTTGCCAGCAAAAGATGCCACTTGAGAAGGAGAACAGATTTTGCAGCATCCAGTTTGCAATTGCTTGTGGGCAAGCAATTTCGGGAAGGGAGGATTGTAATGTCCCCTTCTCAATAGCCACTCCAGAGGATCATTTAGCCTTTATTATTCCCGAAGGCTAAAGGAGGAATAAGGGAATAATATTAAATTAATTATTTATAAAGTTATCTCAATACACTAATATCATAAAGGTAACTTTATTTTTAATTAATTTAATAAAAGTGACTAAAATAAAATAATAAATTATAAAGTCACTTAAATAATATTTTAAAAGTGACTTAAGTGAAAATAAAATATTATAAAGTCACTTTTGGAAATATTATAATATTCTAGAAGCTTCTTGGAGGATCTTTCTAGAAGATCAAAAAGTTCTCACAAGGGTCGGGAGCTTCTTGGGTCATTTGAGGTTACGCCCTGGATTCTCACCCTACCAATTTGAGAGAGCTTGAAGGCTTCTAAGTCCGAGGGCCTGAAGACTCCTAGGGATACCTGGCTCTAGTTGTGAAATATCAACCCTGAGGTGCCATGTGGAGGTGAGATCATTTCAGATTTCCTACTAAGAGCTACATTTCTATAAATTCTAATGGTCTCTGTAGAGACCAACCCTGAGTGCTAAAACCGATTTTGGTTTTGAAGAAAGGACGGGAGTAAAACAGAGGTTCATCAGCAAGTAGCTAAGAGCTAATTCTCCTTACTGGCTGAATGGCTGTGAAGGACATAGTTTTTCCTGTCATCTCCAGGCACACCATTTTCTTGCATTTAGCAGATCGACTGTGGAGGTTTTTGTGCAGAATTAAAGCTCTTATAGGGGAGCGACTTCATGCTAGTGGGAGACGTCATGCTTGTTTCCAGCCAAGGTCAAGTTTCTGCTGTAAGGACTTGGCTTCATGATAACTCCAGCGCTGCCACAAGTGAAGTTATTTCTCTGTTTAGGTGTCATTCCAGGTTGGATGATTTTCAGTTTGTCATTGATATCATTTTGTATGCTTTGGGAATATCTTGTGCGTATCAATGTCTTAGGTCTGCATTTATAAATAAATATATTGCTGTCATGGGAGTCGACTTGTAATAGCTGAGTCAAGCAATTTGAAATAAATCATACTTCTTTACATTGCTGGTTGGTATTCATGCCTTGAAATTGCTTCATGATGTGAAGGAAAATAATCAGTCTATGAATGGACATTAGCAAGCTATTGTAATAATCTGAGTTTCACATTTACAGTCCATCATATAGCAAAGTATTGAGGCTGTATAACAACTGTTCGAAGAAATGCCAACTTACAGCCATAGTTCATTATGAATGCTTTGAGATTGCATTTTCATTTCAGTCAATCACATTCTCCATTGGTTAGTAATTCAGATTAGAAATTGTCTTTTATTCATGCCTTCCGTCAACTCATGAGAAAGCATTAAAAGAAAATCTGCAGTAGGATCATTTATATGCTGAATGGAGTTACATGCCAAGTGTTTGACGAAATGCCAAACCATTTAAATTGAAAGTTTTAAGGCAAATTTGACAAGGGACTTTACATAAAACACGACCATTTGCTACTAAACAAAAGGTGAAATTTAATGCAAAATTGATTGAGGTGCCATGATAGAAATATGTGTATAGAAAGACTTAAAAAGCTTTCTTTGGGATTATTTCCTTTCCAAGGGCTAAATTTAAGCACTAATAACTTAAACATCATATTGTCAAGTTGTATTCAATTTCATTGACTGAATACAGGGTCATTTATAAAATTAAAGAGGTACATTTTTTTGTGCTTCCATAGTTGATCTGTAAAAACTAGAATGGATATTCCACACACTAGGCATCAAAATACAGATTTTATGTACACAAATGAAATTCTTAAGCAACAATGAAAACTCAGAATACGTAAAGAAAAGAGGGCAAAGCATCATCACAAAGCAGAGACAATGATTTACCTTAGAGAAACAAGCATATGGGAGAAAATTCCAGAAAAATGTGAGCTTCAACTCACTTAAAATCCACAACTCCAACGGCAATGCGGGTCTTTAGCCTCTTGGGCCTTCTAACAAGCTGAATCTAAGTAAATTCAACCCCTAAGATTCCTATCAAGCTCTCAAACAACTCACTGTTCTGTTCTTGCCTAAGCACAATCTACTTGACAGTCAGAAATCACACAAAAATCCCTTATAAATTCCAATTACATGCATTTTTGATACCCTATTCACTTTTCAAACAAGAGTGGACATCCAAGATTCAAAGGATGTGGAACAATTGAGGAAATTGGAAAGACGCAAGGAATTTCTATCATGTAAAGAAACCACCACTTGTCTAGACAAAACTGCCATAGCGGTTATGAGCAAAACCCAGAAACAACCTTTTTTTCTCAGTTTTCTTTTCTACTAAAGCTTGCTTAGAGATGTTCCATACCATCTTAAACTTTCTCCAACAAACATGTATATGACTCTGTCCCAAATCCTCTTCTTCCTCGTTGCCATGGAGTCAAACTGATCCTTTTCCGAATCAATACTAGTCCAATGTCATGTCCCTTTCCTAGTCGACCCTGACCCTCAACATTAGCAAATAAAAGTGTTTTTTAACACTATACATACATACATACATATATATATATCAAATTTTCAAATTCAAATTTGGGCGCTAAGGATTGGGCCCATGCGCCCTATAAGGGAAATCATATTTATTAGCATTTGGGGAAGGGATTTGATCATCATGACATGAATTTTTTGACAAGCATAGTTTGAATTTGAGAGATAGTACTTGCAAGGACAAAAACCCTGGCAATACATTAAGGTTGGAACGAAAACCCTAGCCTATATTTATGATTTCCACATTCTGACCTAGAAACAACCTTGTCAAAACCAATTTAACTACACAAGGTGAGACTTGTATTGAGTTGAAGGAGTACTTGAGCAAACCAAGCAACAACTAGGCTGAAGGCCATCTAATTGCTCTTCAAGAGGTGCAGCACCATCTTGTTCCAAGTGCACTGATGGAGGTCAAACCTTTTAGTTTGTGGTGAAAGAATCTACAAAACAACACAACAAGAGAGACTAAGGTTTGTAGTAATCACACCCAAGGAACTGGAGGGGAATCATCATAGGGTGAGCCAAGTAAGTGAAGGGGTTTGCAATTCAGATAAACAATCGGTAATCATCTAGAAAGGTGTCAACCAGCTCAAATCACCTACAACGCCACACTCAGACCCTTTATTGATAGGTTGTAGATCATATCAGGACCGTTACATTCAACAAGGCAAAACTCGAATCGCATACAAGGATCTTGGATTTGTAAGTGTTTGTTGTCATAGTCATCAAACTTGTTGATGTTTACAAACCCTAGACTAGCATACAAATATTTATATCGATGTGAAAGGAAATATCACTACAAGGTCACTGTCATTTCAAACCTATTTGTATATCAGAGATTTATATTGAAAATTAAGGTTACGGCAATAATATAATGTGCAATTTCCAACCCCTACTGTTTGGATCAAAGTTGTAGATCATTAAATTGCAATCTAATCTTTGCTTGACTAACTAATTTTCTATTTATGAAGAAACTTGGGTATTGGAATGGCATAATAGACTAGCTAGGAACCAAAACATGATTGTATAGCCTAGGGGTATTACATTGGCATTAGAGCCATAGGCCTAGCAGCCTATGGACACATTTTCTGAGTGCACACAGTTGAGCCAAGGGGATCTGAGTGCTCTAGAAAGAGAAGAAAGAGATTGGAGGCTGCTAAAACAAAGATTAGCTCTAAAATAGGTGGTAGATGTAAGAAAAAGATGGCAGATCAAGTAGACAAGCTAGATATTTTCATCCAAAACAGGAGTAGACAAACCAACTACTCATCCAAATGATACAACAAATGAATGCCACTCTAAACACCACCAAGCCCACACAAAATCTCATTGGTGAAGGAAGTAACTCAGATGGTCCCAACAATCATAACAAATCTTCAGCTAGATCAGTAATTAGACCTTTCTAGCCCACCTTTTTACCTAGGGAAGATGCTCCACCTAAAGTATAAGGCATAATCCAACAACATATGACATCGATGCTTACATGGATGAGTACATGGGCCTTGATCTAGAAATCAAATATCAGATTACATTTGCAAATTATTGCAATTTCAAATCTAGGAGTTGACCAAGAGGGGATAGAAGACCTATACAACCCCACAGAGATTTGCAACAAAAGTTGAGCAAATTGACACTTCCCCCTTTCAATGGATCAAGAAAAAGTATTGCACAAGCTTGGGTCCAAAAAATGGATACCTATCTTCCACTCAACCCTATGATGGAAGAGGAAGCCATCAAATGTGCAATCCTTCATTTGGAGGGTATAGCCCATCAATGGTAGCATCATGGGATGATCAACCAAGGACATAGTAACATTGTCACCTATGTTGATTTTACACAAAGACTTATGGATAGATTTGATAGGAAAGACCCCAAGATACATTTCACGGAGCTGGCACAATTTAGGCAACATGGCACAATAGATGAGTATGTAGCAAAATTCCAATGTGTGTCAGTTATAGTTCCAAATATGACAAAGAGGAGACTTAATCTTATTTGTAGAGGGACTAGTCGAGCCACTCAAGGGTTTGGTCAAGGATTTTGACCCCGTATCCTTACAAGATGCCATCAAGAGATACTAAATTGGGAGGATTGAGTGACTAAGAACAGGTTCTAAACTAAGGATGCATCATCGAGACAGCATAAGAAACCCTTGCATAAGTTCTTTCCTCAGCCTAAGATACTACCTCCTAAGCCAAACAAGGTGGCAAAATCTAAAAATGAGCTTCTAAGGAAAAAATGAGCCATGGAAGCCAGGTCACAGATGCTTGAGAAAGGGGCAAGTTCATTCCATAGAGGTGATATCCAATGAGCATTCAAGGGTAAAGGAGTTTGAGCCTGAGGAAGTAGTTGATGAGGTGCTACATGAAAGTAAGGGAGAACATTCATTAGGAGGCACACTTGGTACAATTTCAAGAGCATCTAGGTGTAATGTCCCCATTTTTGCGAGCATCAAAATTGGAAGGATTAACCTATCAGTTGACGCTCGTAGGCTAGTGTGGTGGATTAGAGGGTTCAGTTTGGGTGTTATGGAGCTCTCCAGGTGGCAGTTATCAGTGTTTATCTCTCCAGATCCTTCTTATGTTCCGAGGCATTGATATTCAGAGGTCTCTAGTTCAGTTTTGAGGGACTTACTATTTATAGTAAGTCAGCGGATGTTAGCGAGGGACCCTTACTATTTTTAGTAAGGCAGTTGGTTGCACAGAGGATACAATGGTTGACTTCCAGGTTCAGACGAAACTGAGTAATAATGATTATTTGTGGAGTTATGCTATTTAATTATTAATAAAGTGATTACTTTATTAATAATTAATTATAAGGTGCAATTATAAAGTTTTAAATTCACTTTATGTCTGATGGGGCCATGACCCTCAAAAAGGTCACTTAAAGTACATTAAATAATATTATTTAATGAGCGCCCATTTATTAAAGCATTTATTAAAGTGAAAGGTAAATATTGAATATCATTTTAAATGATTTAACAGAGACTTCTAGAAGGGGATCGACCTAATTGGAGAAGCTTATAAATATGCCATTGAAAAGTAAATGAAGCATCATTGGATCATTTTACATATTGGATTTGTGCTCTTGGAGAGCTTGGCTCTTAAGGATGGAAACCTAGGGTTTTCAGAACTTTTAATCAGTGGGAACGACAACTCTCATTGGTTGGCATAACTGAGGTTGTGAGAGATCAGCTGAAGGGTTGCCGTGGATTGGCTTCAACCAGAAGTCAACATTGTGCTTCATCAGATTTGCAGGAGAGATTTGGAATAAGGGTTTCGGCATCTTTCAAGTTCAGAAGATTGTTTCCGAGTATGCACATATTTGTAAAAGCTTTGAAAAGGAAATCAATAAATTAATTGCATTGCTGCAGTAGGGTTTATGTTTACATTTCTTGTATTTGATTTTTTTGACTGGCAATCTGTGAGAAAATACGAAAAAATTACAAACCCTTATCATTCAGTATAAAAATCAGAAGTAGAGACAGGTAGGTCTCTTACAGTGGTATCAGAGCGGTTTCCTGCCACCCTGTGTTGTTCTCAAAAAGGAAAATTTCAGATTTTAGGGTTTGAAATTTTGTTGGAGAATATTTGGTGAAATATCATGAGAATATTTTAATTTGACAGGGTTTTAGAAATCAGAGCAGGTTTTATGAAGAATCCGTCATATTATATAGTCAAAATTATTTGTGAACTGTCACGGATTTGGAAGACTGAAGGCAGGCGTTCAATATTAAATTGTAACATTTTCCCTTACAGCCACCGCATAGCTACGTGAAGTGAGCCGATAGAATACATCTTCAGGAAAAAAAAAAACATTGAAGTTGCTCACTCAGCTAAAAAGACAAATCTGAAGGTTCGGTGTATTTTAAAGAAATTGAAATTTCAAGCAAAAGCGTTGATTTCTAATTCTGCAAGGAGACCAATCAATTTTTCAAATTAAGCCACCGCTCCTCAATGTTAAATCGTGCATTTAGAAAAAAGAGCCGATGACGTGTCTGAGGTAATCGTGCGCATCGGATTTCATATCACGGGAGTCTCACAAATTAATATTTGCGAAGAGCCGAATTTTTATTTTTATTTTTTTTTATCAAGCCCGATAGACAGGCAAGCAGCACACATAAGTTTGACGTGGGTAGAAGATCATTAATAAAGTGGGCGCAGTTACAAAGTGACGACTCTGGAGAAGGCGAATCTAAGTGACTTTGAATGGTGACGTGGAGAAGAGACTAGCTGACTGGAGTCACCATCGTGTCTACAAATAAGACAAAGTGGAAGACTTAATAAATTCTTTCATATTGGGTGAAGTAAGATTCATCGGGACCTCTCTTTCTGCCTGCTACATCACGAAGAAATTGGATGATTGCGTGTGAAGACCAGGAGACATCTTAGAAGGAATTCCATCCACATTTTAGTCATTTGGAGTTTGGTGCGTGGACTTTGTACTCGAAGCTGAGTATGTCACTAGAAACAAAGAAGATCATTCTGACCTGTCAGAGAGGTGTTTGTCAAATTCTGAAAATATTATTAAGTTGCCAGTTATCAAGGAGCATAAAGAAAAAATTCAGAAATTATAAAATTTTTATTAGCGGCATTCCTTTGGAAATCGCACTCTTACATGTGTTGATCGCTTCTATAGAAGGAAGCCGTCCAAGGTGAAATTCATCGAAGGAGGAGTGAGTATTGTTTCTGGAGTTATCTGAGGTGGACGTGGCAAGCACAAAAGGACAAAATCTGGGATTGTCTTGCAGATAATACAAAAGGTCGAATTTGGAAGAAACGACTTCAACTTTTAAGCTGCCACTAAAGACAAACATATTTTCTGAGTCCATCGTGGCATAAAGTCAAAACGTGGTCATCAGCACTAAGTTTGAAGAGTCAATGTGTGACGTGGATGCAAATTTTGGGAGGTCGATTCCATTTTGCAAGGTGATGACCTGTTTGATGAAAGCCGTGTAAAACTGGGAGGCTATATTCTTATTTTAAACTTCTATTGCTTCCTTAAAACAATCGGGTCATGCTATCTGAAACTTATTTCTAAGTATTGAGATATCTGAATAGTCATTGTTGAGGTCAATCTGGGCATGCTGGGAATTATTTCTGCTATGCATAATGTTCAGATTAAGTTGTTGTAGCAAACAGTATATAGAGTTTTGTCTTTTATAATCATTCAGATTGAACTGGTAGCAAGTTTGTTGCACATTTCTCAGTGTTAGCACTCTTCTAGCAAAACTAAGAACAAAAAGTCAATGCATTAAGCCTGAATATCATTTGATGATATACTCGGTTTTATAGTTCCAGTCCAATGTCAAAAAATGAGTTCCAGCAGTGGAGAAATAATGGATTCAGAGGATGGTAAATGGTTGGCCAAAATGCTTTATAAACAAGGTGAAAAACTTGGTAAACCATCACAATCCAGATATGATACATTGTGTATTTTGAGTAAGATGGAAGAAATTTTAAGTTATGTAGAACAGTCACCTTCAAAATTGCTTCAGATAGCGTTGGTTCCTGCAGTGGAAGCTTTGAGAGGGCATAGGTACTTGAGACACAGTAACAGTGAAGTTAGGCTCATGGTTGCCCTCTGCATCAGTCAATTTTTGAGATCACAGCCCCTCAAGTTACTTATGGGGCGAACCTCATGGGTGAGGTGTTTCAGCTGATTATTGACAATATGGTTGGGATTGATGACATTGGTAGTCCTACATTTAGAAGGAAGGTTAAGTTATTGGAGTTGATGGCACAGGTGAGA